>CM035170.1:37600316-37873834 GCA_020205615.1 Panax quinquefolius
TGACTTTTATTTTTGAATTCAAAATTCGAATGGGGTCTCATTAAAAAGTATACTGGTTGGTACCAGACGAGATTTTATGTACGTTTTTATCAGTTTTTCAATTAGCGAACTAGGGTTCCAAGCATAGACGAATCCTAGAGAGGATTTGAGCATAACTCAATATTTTCTACATCTTCTCTTCAATTCAGTTACTATATAATTATCCATTTTCTTTTGCTGTAGACGATTGAGATTTGGATAACATTCTGAAACGAATTCTACAATTGGGTTTGATCAATTCTATTTTTTCTCTCTCTCTTGTGATATTTATTATCAATGTGTTACTATAATCCTATAATGGTTTTAGGTTTAGAAATGAACTAAACTCCATTATGGGATTCTAAAGGATTTTAATATGTACTCTACAATTAATTGCCTGAATGCTTGGTTGCTCGTTTATCATTGGGATTTTTGTTATGATTGATTGGATTTTATGAATGTTTGATCTCCATTCATCTTATATGCTTGTATGGAATTGAAAAATGACAGGTGAGCATGGTTGTAATCATAATAGCATGCATTTATGAGACTGAAATGTTTAGCTTCTTATTTCGTGAACCAGATAGAAATATACTGTTTCACCATATGTAGTAATATAAGAGCTTGTGCTTCAATTCAATATTGCTGCAATTTCACATAGGAATATAGTGACTTCAGCATTATTGTTGATTATATAATTTCAATCGAAATGTTGATGTTATGTAAACAAGTCATAATTCATTGAAAAATGATTATGTCTACATTTGGGCTCTTGGCTAATTTTCCATAATAAATGTATGATTGTGCATGATGGTAATGTTTACATGAAATATGAAATGAAGTTAGAATCCCATTCTTTCCAAATTTGATTCATTAGATTAGTTTTGTATTTTATTCATTAATTGAATATAGATTAAGCATCATTGTGAAGTATTCGTTTAAGCATATAAAATAGTGATATTATTATTGTATGATAGTTTAATTTTAAAACTTTTCTCCGTGCATCGATACTGTTCTTACTATGTACTACTTGTTGACCCATGTATGCTTGCATGAGTTAGAGTCCTTTTGTTAAGACTAAAAAGGAGGCAACAAGTTATTGGCGCCGTTGCCGGGGAGAGGCGTTTAATTTTATTATTATTATCATCAATTTTAAGCTAAATTGTATGACTTAGACAATTCTAATCTTGTCTCATTTCTATTTTTGTTTCTTGTTTCAGGCACTTGTCTATAGTATATGCGCACTCGATCCTCCAATCCTGAGTTAACACCTTTATAGGACAACATCAACGGTAGGGGTTGTAAATCAAGAGCTTGTAGAAATATACAAGCAGAGTTAGAGACCACAACATCTAATATAGCAGCCACATAACAAAGAGAAGAGCAAAGGGAAGAGCAAAGGGCTTTAAGAGATTATTCTATGCCAAATATTAATGGATTGTAGTCAAGTATAGTGAGACCAGCGATAGCCGCCAACACCTTCGAGATTAAGTCGGGCTCTATTCAAATGGTGCAAAATTTGGTACAGTTTGGGGGTGCTGTTACAGACGATCCAAATGAACACCTATTGAGCTTCATTGAAATATGTGATACTTTCAGATACAACGGGGTGACAGAGGATGCAATCAGACTTAGACTATTTCCATTTTCACTGCGGGATAAAGCTAGAAGTTGGCTTCACTCTTTACCTCCGGGATCTATCACCACATGGGAGGACCTAGCACATAAATTCTTAGCCAAATTCTTTCCAATGGTTAAGACTACAAAGTTGAGGACAACAATTTCTCAGTTTGAGCAGCAACAGGGTGAATCATTATATGAAGCCTGGGAGAGGTATAAGGAATTGCTAAGGAAGTATCCACACCATGGCATGCCAGATTGGATGGTTATCAACACATTTTATAATGGATTGTGTCAGGAATAAGCATGTGAATGCTATTCCTATTTATATATGATTTGATTATGATATATATGTATATGAATGAATAATATGCAAGTATACTTGCATTAAGAAAAAGTTGTAAAGTCCTTTGATAGATAATAGAAATATATATACAAGGACTTAGACTGAATTGATCAAATATGTTAGGTTGATCCTACATAAGCAAAACAGCTTTGTAAAGTTCTTAAAAGAAATTATGTACAAGGACTATAAATATAGAAAGATCAAGCTTGTTAGGTTGATCTTATGATGTAATAGATAGGCTAAGTCGATCGTCGAAACCTGCGCCAGAAAGTCGTGATCGCGGTGAGTCAAGGTTAACTCGAGAACTATTGAGGCAGAATAGGAGTATGCAAGATAGTAGATCTCGAAGTTCGTAGACTACCAGGGGAAACGAAGAAGGATCATAGTGTATTGAGTAGAGCTTCCTCGGGATCGTAGTGTGCTAAGGAAGTCATGTTCAGAATCATAGAAACATCCTACTTACGAGCCGACCGGTCATCTGCCGAAACCAAAGATTGAAACGTAGACTACACTCAGAGTCGTAGAATCTACTGATGCCAAAGCTAAGTCAAGGATCGTAGATCACACTCTGAGTTCATAGAGTCTATTGATTACATGCAGAGATCGTAGTCAAGCAAGATCAGATGAAGACAACAAGCACAAGGCAGAAATCGTAGTGTAAAGATCTGATCTCAGGATCGTAGTGTCTGCATAAGCCGAAGCTGAATCGTAGAGTGCAGAACTACGATCTAAGAAGAAGTGCTCACATTTCCAAGGATGAATCGTAGAACATATACGGTTCTCAACAAATGAGCACTCCCAGAATATCCAAAGGAATGAAGCCTTTAGTTCAAGCTGCAAGCTACATCCAAGGAAATAAGAGAGCACTCAACGAATGGCATGCAGGCTAACAGAAGATCTCAGCACCAACCCAATAAGCATCAAGATTGAGGTGTAAGGCCATTCGTGATGAAGTCTTCCATAAGGAGATCTAAAGAAGACTTCAGAATCTGACTAAGGAAAGTCGACTAATGCAAGAGTCACTCGAGTGACGGAGAAGACAATGATCTTGGAAGCAACCAAGATCGTAGTGTTTGCCAAACAAAGAAGGAACCGATGGAAGGTGAACCGAGATCTTGGTCGACCCGAAGAAGCAAGGCTAAAGTGATTAAGTGCGAGGTCGGTTCATTGATGATAAGTGAACGGGAGATCACAAGGAGAAAGCAAGCTGTACGCGCCACAAATCTGAAGTGTCTCGATATTCAAAAGGGGACCAGAGCAAGGAATTAGATCATCAGTATCTAAGAACAGTCGAAGCAAACAGAAGTATTGAAGCACTGCACAATACAATGAAGAGGTGTTCTATATTGAAGATCCAATCAACACTCTTCAAGATCATAGTGTTAACTCTACTAGTCAACGAGCAACACTCAACAAGACACTACGATCAGGTCCTTGAAGACATGCATCAGAATCGTAGAGTTCGAATACCTGAAGACTGAAGCATTGGCAACAGTTCAATCTGAAGGGTAATATTCAGACAAGTGCTTATTGAGAGTATCGATGCAAAAGGACAACCTCTGATCAAGAAATTGGAAGAAATAAAGTCTTCAACCTACCCAAGACAGTAAAGTGATACATCTGACAGGGTAGGTGAAACAGTAGACTGCAGCATCAGAAAAAGTATGACAAGTCACATCAAGTAGTCTTCATCAAGAAACTTGAGATCTGTGAAGATATTTGGATAGCCTTCAACGGTTACTTTCCAACGGAAGGATTGGGAAGAAGTATAAATGAAAAAGAGCTTCAAAGATCAAAGGTTGCTGGAGTTTCCAAGTTTGGAGAAAAGGTGGACTGATCTAAACCATGTGAAACAGTGAGTCCGAAGGCTCACTCTACAATCCACCAAGAACACTCAGAAGTCAGATAAAGAAAGAAGTAGAAGTGTGAGTTCTACTATGTAGAAGTGAGAGTTCTAGTACATGAAGAGTGTTCTGAACTACCAAGAGAAAGGAGAGCATCATGCCATTTGGATGTCCATCATGAGAAGACTCTAAGTACAATAGAGAAGAGCCTACGGTCATCTTAGCAAGTCCATCATGAGAAGGCATCGAGTAGCAAGAAGGGAGATCTCAAAAGCCATCTTGGTGTCAAGCATGAGAAAGCTTCTAAGTACCTAACAGAAGTGCTTACAGTCATCTTAGAAGCCTCTCATGTGCAACCATCAAGTACCAAGGAGAATGATCTTCAAGGAAGTTCATCAAGGGGTCATCCAAAGTAGTTGAGCAACCTAAGAAGATGAGCATCATGCAACACTCAGCTGCACTTCAAGGATGATCAAGCCAAGCTGCTAAGTATAGAAGATGTTCAGAGCATGAAGACATCTTAGCAGCTCAGCACCGACTCCAACAACAACAAACAAACAACTCAACAAAGCAGGGCCTAAGAGGTCCTTGTCCAAAGGGACTAAATGAAGCAGGGCCTGAGGGGTCCTTCTCCGGAGGGACTAAACGAAGTTCCAAGCCTGCTGGGGTTGAAGAGTTCCTAGGGAACTAGAGGAGTCCCAAGGCTACTGGCCTTGAAGAGTTCTTAGTGAACTGAAGTCCCAAGGCTGCTGGCCTTGAAGGAATCTTAGTGATTCAAGGTGCTGCCCTTCCTTAGTGGAAATCCTGCTAGTTGAAAGTAGAAGAGTGGATTAGGAGCTTGAGTCTCTGAACCACTTAAAACCCCATGTGTCTTTTACATTATGTCATTTACATTATGTACTATAACTGCTATAAATGCTATGTATGTTTTAACTACTTACAACTAAACTTACTCTACGAACAATGTATGAATGATTATGGATATATCAATGAAGGGGATCATTTATTGATTCCGCTGTTCTTGAAAAGATTCTTATGTTTGTCATATGTTAATTATGAACAAAATAATATAAACCAGAAAAGTATTTGAAATAAAAAGGATCTATTCAACCCCCCCCTTCTAGATCTATTGTGCCCTCTGGGAACTAACAATTGGTATCAAAGCAGGTTCTCATGCTATATTCAAAATCTAATCGCTTTGAGTCTGATCCCAGACACTAACATTGTTCTAAACTTAGTTTAGTAATAAGTAACTTATTATATGCAAAGGAGCTCACATGTTTGAAATATTGTGTATAGGTTAAATGTGTATATACACCTGAAGCTGCTCAGATTGGTCCATGGTCTCTATTGATACATCAGCAAGACCAATCCTAGCCTACAGTCAATCTTGTAGTCCTATGACCAGACGAGAACACTCAAGAGACGTCAATGATAAAGAGTCAAGCACCCTCCAGTCTGAAAGATGAAGAAGCCATACATGCTAAGAAATGATTATCTAGAGAAGAAAGAAGATCTTCTCAAACTTATGTCTGGCCAACCAACAGCTGGGTGCAAACTCTGTCAGCTAAAGGATGTCAAAGATCTTAATGTTGAGATTCTCTTGGCCTATGTCTTCAAGACCACTACTGATTGATTAAAGGTCAGCAAGAGCAATAAGTTGTCAGGGAGCAAAAGTAAAGCCATACTCATCAATACCTAAACTCAGTATATCCATGATAAATGACTGTTTAGTAACTGACAGTAAAAAGGTACGATTCCTCACTATTATAAATGCATTCATCATAATTGCATCTCCTTATGAACTATAACAGGATTCTGTCAAGAAGTCATAATCTACCTAAAAAGGTGAAGAGAAAAAGTAACCTGAGGATGGAAACTCAAATGACTATAAACTTTCTCTCCATCTAAGTTTTAGGTTGAAGATGACATCTTGAAGGAAATCTGAAATAGGTCATAAGAACATCACTGGCCTAATAAACTTTATATGAAGTAATCCTTGCCGATGGGTTAGTATGTATGTACAAGCCTATGTTCTAAGTGTTTGATAACACACAGAGCATGATCAGTTCTGCAAAAGGATCTTGCTGATTCATAGAAACTGATCACCTCAATGAATCAACTAGATACTCCTAAATCGTAGAGTTGATTCTCACTCTGTGAACACTTAAACATTATGAACATAACCCAGTGAATGATGAAACCATCATAGATAGAGAGTGTGTTATTAGATGCCAAATCCAACACACACTCATCATCATGCATCTCAAAATGTATGATTATAAGATAGGTGCATGCATGAATATGTCTGTTGGTGATAAATATGATGATTATCCAAATAAGAGGAACAGGGGTTTAGAAAACTAACCTAGCAGGACCCATTTAACTATGGGTACCAAAAATAGAAATATATTTAAACCTGCGCAGGTACTTAGTGGTTAGTCGACCACGCTAAGGAATGATGAAGCGAAGACTTGATCAAGAAGACTCAACCAATTTGAAGGCTAAGGACAATTCGAGAGATGATTCGATAAGAGTTCTATATGTCCAAGCACATCCTTGAAGACCCTCTGAGCTAACCAGAATGGAGCTCACATGGCTGCTAATCTGTATATGGAAGCAAGCCATTCAACCAAAGAAGGAAGAGGTCTTATGTGCTCAAAAGACAGTCAAGAATACTATATGGGAAGAATCTTCAAGGAAGTACACAACAGAAGATTATCGAGCATCATTCAGGAGGAACTTATTGCGAGAGCAGAACTTCATAAACACAACTGACAAAGAAGAATACGTTCGTAGTGCTATCATATAATCGTAGAGTGATCAGTCTTAAAAATACTCATCTCTACGATACAAGGAAATCCGAGCGATGATGGAGATTTCAGTCAAAAGGAGATATGCAAGGCTGCCTTCAAATGAACCTGAAGAAGAGGGAATCACATCTATCTGGAAAGACAGCGTCAACAACGGAGGAGCAGTGATCTGTTAAGGAACAACAATACTGAGAAATACTATGAAAAGTTGTACCAGCTACAGAGTCCCAAAACTTTGTGGCTGATGAACCAAATGAAGATCCATAGTCAGTAGGAACGTCTCAAAAGCGTATTTCTCATCGATAACCCTTCAGCCACCCAACCCATAATCGTGAAGTGCCTACGATCAAACATATGATCGTAGTGTAAGAAGTAGGAGGGCACCATGATTTCAGCAATGCAGCTGTCTAAAGCTGGTAGAAGATCTCCAAATCAGAAGAGGTCAAATGAGATGTCATTACAAATAACTGCTATAGCATTCCATCTGGAAAGTGCCTCAGGGACAAACCTGACCCTTAACTCACTTTAAGAGGTTGGCCCTTCCTGAGCTACCTTGACCCATAAGGAATGTTTGATCTAGTTCATCTCAAGGACCAAGTCAGTCAACGATCGTAGAGTCGAATTTGAAAAGAACTAAACGATCGTAGCACAACCTCAGCGATCGTAGAATACAACTCGACGACCGTAGTCCTACCCAAGGGAACTCCAGTTCAAGAAGCTTGGAAAATGAGATATTTACTAAACTATCCAAGTTGAGGAGATAAGTTCGAATACATCAGTGATTGAGCTATGCTGCATCAAAGTAAGGATAAAAGACAAAGCCATCTGTTGCAGCATCTCTCAGAAGTTGATCATTGAGTCAACAAAGGAAATCGTAGAGTCTATAGTTGCCTCTTCATGCTACTCTATGAATCAAAAGGTCAACGGTCAAAGCCACGTCAATTAAACGTCCACTCTTCTGATAACTGAAAAGTTGTGGGGAGTTACAACTCATTACTGGGCAACGTGCAATCAATGGACAGTTGACACGTCACTGAGTGTGCAGAGTTAGAAGGAACTGCCATAAAGATAATTTCAAATCTGCAGACAGTTACCAAAAGATATCGAACCTTTCTCTCTCCCATTTTCAAAACCCTAGAAAGCTTCTCAAGAGCAAAATCAGTTAACCCTCCAGAGCCTTACCAAATAACAGACAACCATCTCTCATAAACTTCTCTAAATCAAACACCCACGGTCTTGAACTATTCAAATGGATAAGCGGCAAGTTATCACCCAGCATTCGACTCGGAACCAAATCGTTTGAGAAATACGAGAAGAAATTCGAGGACATACTTGAACTCGTGAAGAAAAGCTGGGTTTCGAGAATGCCTTGAGGCAAGTACTCGTGTGTACATTGACCTAGTTAAAGAGTTCTACTCAAGCGTCTCCATAAACTACGAACTCTCTCTACACCAAGGTTAAAGGTCGGACTACGAAGTGAAATCTTCCGACCTAAATCAATGTCTAGGTTTTCCCTAACCAAGGGGTGAAGAACCTTGAAGATATCGAACTTGAACAAGCAAAAGGAGTTATGGGGTACCAAAGAACCCTAGTTTCAAAGACATGAAGAAGAAGGAGTTTCTGAAGAATATGAGCTCCTAGCTGAAATTGTTGGAAAGTGCATACTGTGCAAAAACACTGCACATGATACAGTGATTGACCAACAATTGAAGATAATGTCAGCTATAGTTCTGAAGAAATAAATTGACTTTGGAGCTATCTTGTTTGATCAAATCTCCAAATGGGTAGAAAAGGCTAAGAAGAAGAAGACCACTGAAAAACCCCTAACCAAGGTGTTTCATGGAAGGATGCTGAGTATTATACTGAAGAAGAAACTAGGAGGGAAAATCAAGGATAATGAAGGAGAAACATTGAATGTGTATAAAGTGATGTCTCCACAATTATTTGAGAACCGGAAGAAGAACCCCAAGGAGAACAAAAGGCTGACAGCTGGGAGCAGCAGTAGAACCTCTGCAAAGAAGAGAAAGATAGTAGAGGCAGAGAGCTCTGAGTCTGATGATTCTGAAGTAGTAGAAATCACACCAGCAAGGAAGAAATTAAAAGCTGTGAAGAAAGCTGGTGATGTGAAGAAAGCCCAGGCCGCACCAAGGAGAGTCTCCTCCCTAAACAAGGACAAAGAAGAAAAGGTCCTAACTGCTAAAACAACAAAGAGAAGAAGCAGCTGGTTGCTTCAAGGGCCAGTCAGTAAGAAAGCTAAGGTGGAAGACAAACCAACCTTAGCTTCCTAAATCAGTACATCTGCTGAAGAAAGGGACGTAGAGTCAGCAGAAGAAAAGGAAATGGATGCCAAGGTTCGGCCTCCCACGGTCAACATCCAAAGAATGAAATTAAAGGCGATGGATGGAAGAAAGTGCGAGAATTGGCGACAAAGAAGAATGCTCAAAGCCCATGGCCAATCTCTCGAGCAAGATCCTCTCGATGATGAAAAGAAAATCAAGATGACCAAAATGTATCCCCAGATGCAACTACCCCAACAAGCTCAGAGAATGGGTCAGAAAATGCTGTTCAAGAAGAAGAAGAGAATGTCCCCTCCAATCCAGAAAGCCCTCATTATGGCTCAAAAAGTGATGAGTCCAAGGAAGAAGATTCTGCCCTTGCAAGTGTTGAACTCCAAAGAAGAATGTCTGTTGAGCAAGAGGAGTCAGAGCCTGAAGAAGAAGAAGAGTCTGTGTCTCTAATAGTTGAACCTCCACGAAGAAGGAAAAGCTACAGGCTGCAAGCCCAGTTTGCCTCTAAAAGGAACAGTGGAAAATCAAATGACATCATCGAGTTAAGTGATGATGAGTCTGTATCCCCAATAGAAAGTGCTGAAGATGAAGCCAGCAATGAAGAAGATAAATTTGAAGATGATCTGGCTGAAGAAGGTTCTGAGAATGAAATGCAGCTAGAGGAATTCCCTGCTGAAAATAACCAAGAAAGTTCAGGCTCCGAGAGAGAAGAGATTGAAGAAGATTACGGTTACGCACCTCGAGAAGCGAGCGAACAAGAAGATTATTCAGTTCCCTCTCCAGTAAGATTTAGCAGAAGTATCGTAGAGGAAGTGTCAAATGATCTAACAGATGCTTCACCAGAGAGATGGTTCTTCCAGTGGATGCCATGGCTAAAGGCCTTTACTGAAGGAGATGAAAGCTACCTCAGCTGGTGTTACAAGACATTTCTAAGCATGGAACTGGTAGCCCAAAACTTCCCAAGGGTGAAAAGTTATACCACAAAAATGATAACAAACCAGCCTCACTTCAAGGTCTATCGACAAGCTGGAAATCTCTATATCCCCTACGATCGTAGAGTGGATTCTGAAGGACGAAGAGTCATGACCAAGGAGCTGATCGTAGAGTCTGTTCAATCTATTGCTGATGATGTTCAAGCCCAAAACCAGAAGCCTCCTTATGATCAAGCACTGCTATCAGACACTCCATCATCCTCCACAAGCAATTGGTATTCCACGATTGTTCAGATTATCCAAACATTTGAAAATCTGTCCAAAGATGACAATCGTAGAGTCCAATCTATTGTTCAACTTGAAGCTGCCAACCAAAAGGATCAAACAACTTTGGAAAAGGAACTACTGAAGAGCTCTGATTATCTAAGCAAGAAGATATCTATGCTCACTGAAGAATCACAGAAGCAGACATCAGCAGGAGATGATTCTTTCTAGCACAAGCTTGAAGTTATCTTGGCTGATGATCTCTCAAACACCAAGAGAGAGATAACATCTATCAGAAGGCCATCCAAGATCAAAAGGCTGAAGTCCTACAAATTCAAAAGGCAAATGCAAAGCAGATCAAAGCCCTCTTTGACAAGATTGACGACTTAAAGCAGTCCTTCTCTGTGCAACTTGAGCTAGGCCAGCAGGAACTCGAGTTTGAAGTTGCCAACACCTCCTACTTGATGGAAGCGACTTAATTCCAACATGGAGCAGCTCTCTCAAATGATTGATGACAAAAAGGGGGAGAAAAAGAGGCATAGAAAGAAGAGGAGCAAGAGGCACTCGAAGAAGATCAGAGGGACAAGAGATAAGAAGTCAAAGAAGAAGACAATAGCTGCTAAAAGAGTATCCTCATCTGAGGGGGAGCCAGAAGATGATGATAACAAGATCGCAGATTCTGAGGGGGAGCCAGATCAGAAAGATGTTGAAAGGGAGCAAGAGAAAGGAGTCCAATCAGATGAGTAGCTGATCAACAAGCATCCTGGAAACACACATGGAGCCAATGAGGTACATCTCTAACCTGTTAGGAATGTTCTGGATCCAGGATGTAGAATGTCTTAATGTATAAATTATCACATCAATATAAATGACATTCATGATTAACTATTTTAGAAATACAGCTGCTCACTGTATATAAGATTCATTCATAA
Organism: Panax quinquefolius; assembly: GCA_020205615.1. Classification (NCBI taxonomy): domain Eukaryota; kingdom Viridiplantae; phylum Streptophyta; class Magnoliopsida; order Apiales; family Araliaceae; genus Panax; species Panax quinquefolius. Next base: position 37,611,374 of record CM035170.1, read on the forward strand.
CATGCATATGCACTTATTGTTTTTGTCATAATCAAATAGGGGGAGATTGTCAGGAATAAGCATGTGAATGCTATTCCTATTTATATATGATTTGATTATGATATATATGTATATGAATGAATAATATGCAAGTATGCTTGCATTAAGAAAAAGTTATAAAGTCCTTTGATAGATAATAGAAATATATGTACAAGGACTTAGACTGAATTAATCAAATATGTTAGGTTGATCCTACATAAGCAAAACAGCTTTGTAAAGTCCTTAAAAAGAAATGATGTACAAGGACTATAAATATAGAAAGATCAAGCTTGTTAGGTTGATCTTATGATGTAATACATAGGCTAGACTGATCGATCGAACGAAAGCACCGCACGTAAGTCGTGAGTGTCGCTAGGTGAGTCAAGGTTAACTCGAGAACTATCGAGGCAGAATAGGAGTATGCAAGATAGTAGATCTCGGAGTTCGTAGACTACCAGGGGAAACGAAGAAGGATCGTAGTGTATCGAGTAGAGCTTCCTCGGGATCGTAGTGTGCTGAGGAAATCATGTTCAGAATCGTAGAGGCAATTTCGCCACGAACTGGCCGAATTTGGTCATCCGATAGAAGCCAAAGACAGAAACGTAGACTACACTCAGAGTCATAGAATCTACTGATGCCAAAGCTAAGCCAAGGATCATAGATCACACTTTGAGTTCGTAGAGTCTATTGATTACATGAAGAGATCGTAGTCAAGCAAGATCAAATGAAGACAACAAGTACAAGGCAGAAATCGTAGTGTCAAGATCTGATCTCAGGATTGTAGTGTCTGTATAAGTCGAAGCTGAATCGTAGAGTGCAGAACTACGATCTAAGAAGAAGTGCTCACAATGCCAAGGATGAATAGTAGAGCATATACGGTTCTCAACAAATGAGCACTCCTAGAATATCCAAATGAATGAAGCTTCTAGTTCAAGCTGCAAGCTACATCCAAGGAAACTAGAGAGCACTCAACGAATGGCATGCAGGCTAATAGAAGATCTCAACACCAACCCAATAAGCATAAAGATTGAGGTGTAAGGCCATTCGTGATGAAGTCTTCCACAAGGAGATCTAAAGAAGACCTCAGAAGTTGACTAAGGAAAGTCAGCTAATGTAGTAGTGCTTGCGAAGATCGTAGTGCTTGCCACACAAAGAAGGAACTGATGGAAGGTGAACCGAGATACTGGTCAGCCTCTAAAGAGCAAGGCTAAAGTGATTAAGTGCAGGGTCAGTTCATTGATGATAAGTGAATGGGAGATCACAAGTGGAAAGCAAGCTGGACGCGCCACAAATATGAAGTGTCTTGATATTCTAGAAGGGGACCAGAGCAAGGAATTAGACCATCAGTATCTGAGAACAGTTAAAGCAAATAGAAGTATTGAAGCACTGCACAATACAAGGAAGAGGTGTTCTACATTGAAGATCCAATCAACACTCTTCAAGATCGTAGTGTTAACTCTACTAGTCAACGAGCAACACTCAACAAGACACTACGATCAGATCCTTGAAGACATGCATAAGAATCGTAGAGTTCGAATACCTGAAGACTGAAGCATTTGCAACGATTCAATCTGATGGGTAATATTCGGACAAGTGCTTATTGAGAGCATCGATGCAAAAGGACAACCTCTGATCAAGAAATCAGAAGAAATAAAGTCTTCAACCTGCCCAAGACAGTAAAGTGATACATCTGACAGGGTAGGTGAAACAGTAGACTGCAGCGTCAGAAAAAGTATGACAAGTCACATCAAGTAGTCTACATCAAGCAACTTGAGATATGTGAAGATATTTGGATAGCCTTCAACGGTTACTTTCCAACGGAATGATTGTGAAGAAGTATAATTGAAAAACATCTTTAAAGATCAAAGGTTGCTGGAGTTTCCAAGTTTGGAGAAAAGGTGGACTGATCTAAACCATGTGAAATAGTGAGTCCGAAGGCTCACTCTACAATCCACTAATAACACTCAGAAGTCAGATAAAGAAAAAAGTAGAAGTGTGAGTTCTATTATGTAGAAGTGAGAGTTCTACTACATGAAGAGTGTTCTAAACTGCCGAGAGAAAGGAGAGCATCATGCCATCTGGATGTCCATCATGAGAAGACTCTATGTACAATAGAGAAGAGCCTACGGTCATCTTAGCAAGTCCATCATGAGAAGGCATCGAGTAGCAAGAAGGGAGATCACAAAAGCCATCTTGGTGTCAAGCATGAGAAGACTTTTAAGTACCTAATGAAGTGCTTACTGGTCATCTTAGAAGCCTCTCGTATGCAAACCATCAAATACCAAGGAGAATGATCTTCAAGGAAGTTCATCAAGGGGTCATCCGAAGTAGTTAAGCAACCTAAAAAGATGAGCATCATGCAACACTCAGCTGCACTTCAAGGATGATCAAGCCAAGCTGCTAAGTATAGAAAATGTTCAGAGCATGAAGACATCTTAGCAGCTCAGCACCGACTCCAACAACAACAAACAAACAACTCAACAAAGCAGGGCCTGAGAGGTCCTTGTCCAAAGGGACTAAATGAAGCAGGGCCTGAGGGTCCTTGTCGGGAGGGACTAAAGCGAAGTTCAAACTTCTTTGGGCTTGAAGAGTTCTAGGGAACTAGAGGAGTCCCAAGGTCAGGCGGCCTTGAAGAGTTCTTAGTGAATGAAGTCCCAAAGGCTTTGGCCTTGAAGGAATCTTAGTGATTGATGTGGGTCTTTGCCCTTCCTTAGTGGAAATCACCGCTAGTTGAAAGCGAGAAGAGTGGATTAGGAGCTTGAGTCTCCGAACCACTTAAAACCCTTGTGTCTTTTACATTATGTCATTTACATTATGTACTATAACTGCTATAACTGCTATGTATGTTTTAACTGCTTACAACTAAACTTACTCTACGAACAATGTATGAATGATTATGGATATATCAACGAAGGGGATCTTTTACTTATTTTGCTGTGTTTGAAAAGATTCTTATGTTTGTCATATGTTAATTATGAACAAAATAATATAAACCAGAAAAGTATTTGAAATAAAAAGGATCTATTCAACCCCCCCTTCTAGATCTATTGTGCCCTCTGGGAACTAACAGATTGGGATGGCAGTTAAGACCAATTATAGATGCAGCTCCAGGAGGAGCTCTATGGGCAAATAGCTATGAAGAGGCATATAATCTCATAGAGACAATGGCAGCTAATGATTTCCAAAATCCGTCAGCCATAATGCCACAGCCCAAAGTTGCAGGTTTGTTAGAAGTGGATGTTATCACTCAACTGTCAACACAAATGGCATCCATGGCGAAGAAGATTGACTCATTGACAGACACCAAGGCAAAGACAGTTGCATTTGTGTGTGAGCTATGTGCAGGATCACATTCAATGGACTAATGTGTTATCAGTTCGGAGTCTGTGCAATATGTGAGCAATTATAGAAAGGATCAAGGTCAATTTCAGAACACATACAATGCCAACAATCGCACCCATCCAAATTTTAGTTGGTCAAATAACCAAGGAAATCAACAGAGTCAGTTTCAACCAAATAACCAATTTTAGTCACAGTCAGTTCAGCAACAGTTTGCACCAAGACCACCTTATCCACCTGGATTTTCTCACCAACAACATCATACTCCAGCTGCACCTCAGCAAGAAAAGAAATCAGAGATGGAGGAAATGATGATGAAGTACATGGCAAATACGGAAGTGATGATTAAAAGCCAAGCAGTGGCTATTAAAAATCTGGAAACTCAAATGGGTCAGATGGCGAACATAATTAATAACTGACCCCAGGGTTCATTGCCAAGTACAACAGAGGCAAACACAAGAAGAGAAGGGAAGGAAAAATGTCAGGCGATCACACTCAGGTCTAGGAAATAGGTTGCAGGAAATCAACCAGGCGCGCCCGCGCCATGTTTATAAGAGGAGGACGCGCGACCGCCCGAGATAGAAAATTTGTCTGCTGAGAAAGTAAATGATGAAGAGTCTGGACCAAAGTAGGAAGAGGAGAATAAAGCAGGTTCAGTTGAGAAGCCCGTGAATAAAATACCACCAGTTCACCCTTCGGTTCCTTATCCACAGAGATTGCAGAAGAAGAGGGAAGATAGGTAGTTTAGGAAGTTCTTAGAGGTATTAAAAAAGCTACAAATTAACATACCTTTCACTGAGGCATTGGAACAGATGCCTAGTTATGCAAAATTTATGAAGGGTATCTTGTCAAGGAAGAAGAGATTAGAAGAATTTAAAACAGTGGCCTTGACAGAGGAATGCAGTGCTTCAACGCAAGTTACCTCCAAAGCTGAAGGATCTGGGCAGTTTCACAATACCATGCACTATTGGAAAGATGAGCTTCAGTAAATGTTTGTGTGATCTTGGAGCTAGTATCAATTTGATGCCCTTATCAGTATTTAATCAGTTGGGATTGCCGGGTCCAAAGCCGACAAATATTTCGTTGCAGCTTGCTGACAGGTCTATCTTGGAAGACCATTCCTAGCCATAAGAAGGACCTTGGTAGAAGTTCAGAAAGGGGAACTCACAATGCGTGTTAATGATCAGGAAGTTACCTTCAACGTATTCAAGGTAATGAAATTCCCGACAGATGAAGAGGAATGATTCAGGGTTGATATGGTGGACAAGGTCTTAAATGATGAAGTAGAGAGTTTGGTGGATCATGAACCGTTGAGAAGTGTTATTGCTGGAAATTCAGAACTAGAGGATGAGGAATTTGAAGAACTTGTGCACTTTCTTGATACTACTCCATAATTCAGAAAATTCAAAACTCCTATTGAGCCATTGAAGAACGCTGGAGAGACGTCAGTGAAATTGAAGCCATCTCTTGAGACACCTCCAGAACTTGAATTGAAACCACTTCCAGACCATTTGAGGTATGCATTTTTAAATAAAGATTCAAAGTTACCTGTGATTATTTTTTCTGCACTAACATCTTTTTAGGAAGAAAAACTATTACGAGTCCTTAGAGAGTTCAAATCAACTATTGGATGGACTATAACAGATATAAAAGGGACCAATCCTTCTTTTTGCATGCATAAGATCATGTTGGAATATGATAGCAAGCCGTCGGTGGAGCAACAAAGAAGACTTAATCCGATCATGAAGGAAGTGGTCAGGAAAGAAATATTGAAATGACTGGATGCAGGCATAACTTATCCAATTTCTGATAGTTTATGGGTGAGCCTAGTGCAATGTGTACCGAAGAAGAGTGGTATAACCGTGGTTATAAATACAAATAATGAGTTGATTCCAACAAGAACAGTGACGGGGTGGAGAGTCTACATGGATTACCACAGGCTTAACAAAGCTACAAGGAAAGATGACTTACCACTGCCATTTATCGATCTGATGTTGGATAGACTAGCGGGTCATGAGTATTATTGCCTTCTGGATGGATATTCAGGATACAATCAAATTGTTATAGCTCTAGAGGACCAAGAAAATACAACCTTTACTTGTCCATACGGTACTTTTGCTTTTAGAAGGATGTCTTTCGGATTATGCAATGCTCTAGCCACTTATCAGAGGTGTATGATGGCTATCTTTTCAGATATGGTGGAGCAAAATGTGGAGGTATTTATGGATGATTTTTTAGTATTTGGGGATTCATTTGATTTATATCTTGATAATTTGGTGATGGTGTTGAGAAGATGTATTGAAACAAACTAGTTATTGAATTGGGAAAATGCCATTTTATGGTAAAAAAGGAATAATTCTGGGACACAAGGTGTCGAAAAGGGGACTTGAGGTGGACAGAGCTAAACTAGAGACTATTGAGAATTTGCCACCACCAACTTCAGTAAAAGGTGTTCGAAGTTTTTTAGGACATGTAGGCTTTTATCGCAGATTCATTAAAGACTTCTCCAAGATAACTAAACCACTTTGCAGTTTATTGGAGAAAGATGCATAGTTCAACTTTGATGAGGGTTGCGTGTCTGGATTTGAGCACTTGAAAGGGAAGTTAACTTCAGCACCAGTCATTACAACACCGGATTGGGACTTGCCATTTGAATTGATGTGTGATGCCAGTGATTATGCTGTGGGGGCTATTTTGGGTCAGGGAAAGGAAAAGATCTTTCATGTGATATACTATGCTAGCAAGTCTCTTACTGATGCGCAGTTAAACTACACCACCACAGAGAAAGCATTATTAGCAGTTGTGTATGCTTTTGATAAATTCCGAGCGTATCTGATTGGTACAAGGGTGATAGTGTACACAGATCATGCAAAAATTCGACACTTAGTGGCAAAGAAGGATGCGAAGCCCAGTTTGATTAGATGGATATTATTGTTACAGGAATTTGATTTAGAGATTAAGGACAGAAAGGGAACCGAGAACCAAGTGGCAGACCACTTATCTCGACTAGAGAATCCGGGAAAAGAAGTAGAGGACAAGATTGTGATTAATGAATCCTTCCCAGATGAACAGTTGTTTGTGGTAAAAGGGGAAGTGTCGTGGTTTGCATACTACGCAAACTACTTAGTGAGTAATTTGGTACCCTCTGATTTGGTTAGTCATCAAAAGAAGAAATTCTTTCATGATGTTAAATGGTTTATATAGGATGAACCATATTTGTTCAAACAATGTGCTGATCAGATGATAAGGAGGTGTATCCCGTATAGTGAGACTGAGGGGATTTTGCAGGATTGTCATGCTTCTTTATATGGTGGTCACTACGGTGGAGAACAAACATCGGCTAGAGTGTTACAAACAGGATTTTACTGGCTGGCAATTTTCAGGATGCCTACAGTTTCGTACAAAGATGTGACAGATGTCAAAGAGTTGAGAACATTTCGAAAGGGAATGAAATTCCACTGAACACTATCCTCGAGGTAAAAATTTTTGATGTTTGGGGGATAGATTTCATGGGCCCTTTCGTTTCTTCATATGGAAATCTGTACATTTTTCTCGCAGTGGATTATATGTCAAAGTGGGTGGAAGTGGCAGCTCTTCCAACAAATGATGCCAAAGTGGTCCTCAGATTTTTGCAGAGGAGTATTTTCACGAGGTTTGGGACTCCGAGGGCTATCATTAGTGATGAAGGCAGTCATTTTTGTAATAGGCAGTTCATAGCTTTGTTGGCTAAGTATGGGGTGAATCATCGCATTGCTACAGCTTATCATCCTAAAACTAATGGCCAAGCAGAAGTTTCAAATCGTGAAGTCAAGAGAATTCTAAAAAAAGTTGTGAATCCCACAAGAAAGGATTGGTCCTTAAAGTTGGATGATGTTGTTTGGGCATATAGGATTGAGTACAAGACTCCGTTGGGCATGTCACCTTTTCAGCTAGTTTATGGCAAAGCATGTCACCTTCCTATGGAGCTAGAGCATAAAGCATATTGGGCGATTCGGAAGCTAAATTTTGATTTGAAGGCTGCAGGAGAAAAACGCCTACTTCAACTCAATGAGTTAGATGAATTTCGATTACGGGAGTATGAAAACTCAATGCTATACAAGGAAAAGGTGAAGAAATGGCATGATCGCAAGATAATAGAGAGAACATTTGATCCAGGACAAAGAGTTTTGCTATTCAATTCTAGACTTAAACTTTTTCCTAGGAAGTTCAAATCAAGGTGGTCAGGGCCATTCAAAGTGAAGACAGTTTTCCACATGGTGCGGTAGAAGTGTTTGATAAGTTCCCGGACAAGCCGTTTAAAGTGAATGGACATCGGCTGAAGCATTACTTTGGTGGCAAGGTTCACAGACAGAAAGTCACTTCCATTCTTTCTTCGACATGAGTGAATCAGAGATAGTCAAGCTAGTTGACTATAACTTAGCGCTGGATGGGAGGCAACCCATTACTTCTATCTCTACCTCTTGTTTAATTCTATTTTAAATTCTATTTAATATATCATTTGCATGATTAGATGTTATAGCTTAGTTAGTGTTAATTTATTATCATGAGAAATTAGTTAGTGTATAATCATTAGTTCGTATGTGATCTTGAAGGATTGATATCTAATATTGATAATTGTTGTTTGCACAGGTGTATTGGAGTGGAGTAGTCACTGTTTGAATAAATTGGAAATGCAGAATGATATTGTAGAATCTGAATCAGACGGCGCCATGCGAGGATAGCAAGATAAAAAGCTATGGCGCCGCCGCTTCTGAGCAAATCTGCTTGAAAAAAGAGTGCTTCATACGCATGCATGTATCTCCATTTAAAACACGCGCGGCCGCATTCGACAACGGACTTGGAAAAATTTTAAGATTTAAAAACGGGTCTTGCCCCATATCTGCCATTATTTCAAATAACAGAGAGAGCCATAGTGTATTCTTCTCCAAGACACACACGACTCCTCCTTTCCAAAACCCTTCCAAATTAAAGGAGTAACGTCTCATCTCCACTGCTTGATTATTGCATCAGTTCTCCTACCCATGTTAAACATATACATTGATAAAACTAGGGTTTCAGTGGGTCTGTGCAATATAAGTTTGGGGGTTCTCTGTGCAGCGATTACATCCTTTAAAATTGTATCAAACAAGTTTTCTTCTTCTTCAACACTCAAATGGGTCCTAAGCGGGCACGTTCTGTCGCTCCATCATCATCATCATCTTCTTCCAGCAGTTAAGACGAGGATATTGTGGATCACACGAAATTTCTCAGTCTTGTGGCACAAACAGAGTACTACCGAATAGTGTCAAAGACCTTTGTGAAGGAACGAGGCTTCAAGCCTGGGAAGCAGGATGGGCAACTGTGGAATATGGTTCGAGAAAAAGGATGGGGAGGATTTTGTGCAACCCCTATGTCTACTCCTATAGGTATTGTTCGAGAATTTTATGCTAATGCTGAAGATACTATGAATGGTTTGTCAATGGTGCGAGGAGTTCAAGTCGATTACCGCCCTCAGTCAATCAGGGCAGCTTTCAGAATACTCGACACTCCACCGACTGGGAATGATAATTAGGTCGAGTCTACCCATTTTGAGATGGATATGAATGAAGTTATCACTAACTTATGCATTCCAGGAATGCAATGGACTTGTAGGGCAAGAACAAATCAGCCTCGCACTTTCCCAGCCTCAACCCTGAATCGCTATGCCAAGGCTTAGAATTTGTTTGTATGTGCAAAGCTTGTACATTCAACGCATCAACATGAAATCACAACTGAGAGGGCTATCATTTTTTGAGGAATAATCACAGGAAAATACATCGATATGGGCTAACTCATTAATCAGAACATGTTACGTTACATGTGGGGGAGCACAACGGGAAGTATTCCACATGCGTCTATTATTGCGAGTCTATGTGCACAGCAAGGAGTCTAGTGGGATGATGAACAGATGCAACTGCCTAATCAAGATATCACTCATGCAACAATTCCCAAATTCGAGGACTAGGTAGGAGGAGAGCCACACCCGAGGGGAAAAGGTTTCATCCTTCAACCCGCATCCTCGGTCCCGCCACCACAGTCTACATAGGAAACTGAAGCAGGAACGTCAACACAAGCCACATAAGCCACTGTTGTTCATAATGACCGTCAACTCCGAAGGTTGGAGCGGAAGGTCGATGCTATGTATGATAACTTTGCAGCATTTGTTACGGGGTTGACAAGGTCGTTAGTGGAGGCATTTGCACAGCAGGGTACTATACTCGAATGGCCACAATTTGGGACAGCCGCACCATTTCCACCACCGGATTCACCACCCGAAGAGGGTGGTGCAGCTGATCAGTTGGGGAGTTCTTCTAACCCTATACCTTCATTCATTGGGAAAATGAATATATTAAGTTTGGGGGTATTGGGTGTAGTTGCATGTAGTGTTTGTATGTTAGTTTAAATTTTAATTTTTGTATGTTTAGTTTGCATGTTTAGGTGTTAGTTAAGAGTTGCAGAAATTTTTTATGTTTTTAGTCATGATGATATGTGTTAGTATATGTTTAGTTGCATTATATGTTTAGTTGCATGTCTCACATTTCTAGCTATGTGGAATTTATGTCTAGCCAATGATGAATTTGAATATTGAAGGATTGTTGAGTTTAATGGATAACATCAGCCTAGATATAATGTGTTACATGATGTAATCCATGCTGTTGTTTAGATGCTTTCGGTTTGCTCTGACTGTTCACAAATGCTTGTAGGCATAAGAGTTATGTGTTTTATTGCTTAGTAGGAAATGTTGTTTTAAAAATAGAATTGTGTGGAAAATGGATTTTGTGACAACCCAGAAAATCGGATTATCAAGAATTTAAGTTTAAAGAATTAGTTATTAATAAAATGAATTTTTATTAATACTATTATGTGCTATGTGTTCATTAATCGTTCTATAACCTAGAATGATTATTAATAAGGAGGATTCTGGCTACGAGCTAGACTGAACGAGTAAGAATTTTCAAGATGAAAATAAAAATTTTTCGGGAACAAAAATATTTTCGGGGAAAAAGACGAAATAGGCACTATTTACCCGTTTATGCTCGGAGATTTATTTTGAAATTCCGAGAAGTTATTGATACGTAAAATGTTGAGATGTGATGGAATATTCAATAATATTTCAGTTATGGCAAAAATGAAGTTTTCGCCTGCGGACTCAAAACCTAAGGGTTAGGAAAAGTGAGTTCCGAGAATGTAATGAGTACGTATAATAACTAGGGTTATTATGCATGAGAAATACGAGTATGATATGAGTTATTATACGAGTATAGAAATAAAAATAGTACGACGTATAATACGAATATCGTACGAGTTAAATACGAAGAGATTACGAGAATATAAGAAAAGAATGCGTAGAATACGATAAGTCTTAATGGACTTTGTGTTCATGGACTTTGTAGAATCCAATTGGACTTGGATTATGTCAAGCCCAATGCTTTGAGAAATCAAGCCCAAGATTGGCCCAATAAGAATTAGGGTTAAGGCCCAAACCAAGAAAAGAAACTACGGATCAAATCGATGGGTAAACGGATGGGTAAGAACCATTGGGGCAACCCATGGGGTGACCCATGGGCATGTGGGCGGGCCACTTGGCCACCAAGTAAGGGTGGTGGCCAAGTAAACTTGGTGGCAAAGTTTGGAATAGTAAGGAGGTTAGGGGAGAAATGACCAAATTGCCCTAGCTTTGAAAATCTATAAATAGAAAGCTAAATTTTCATTTTCTAGGATTTTGAAAATCCTATAACTTGAGAGAGAGAGAGAGCTCGGATGAAGAGGAAGAGAAAGAGCGTAAGCATGAATGCTCGGATCAAAAGTGATCGAGAAATAGAAAAGCTAGCAAATCGCCAACTTTGTCTAACGGAAGAGGATTAAAGAAGAACGGTAATCCGAACCCTAGTTTATTCTATTATTTTCTTTAAGTTTAATATGTTAAAATATAAATTAATGAGAATAAGAAGTAAAAGAGATTAGTAATGATTTCATATGGTTGAAATCATGAGAAAACGAAGAAATAAGAACTTATAAATTTTGTTTATAAATTTCTTAAGGAAGTAGAAGATTTGTGAGGATGTTGAGCGATCCGAATGAATATTATTAACGAGTAGGTGAATTGAGAAGGGAATGGTGTTCTATAACATCAAATTCAAAGAAAAAGTGAAATCGTAATCCAAAATATCGATTAAAAATGAAGAACGAACGAAGAACGCGAAGAACACGAAGAATGTTGTTGATGGACAAATTTAAAACCATCGCGTATAAGTAAGTTGCTTATTTCTTGGTTAGGAACGTTAGAAACGTTCATGAAGAACGGATTAAAATTGAGCTATAACGAAGTTATGGCGAAATTTTTGTAAAAGAAGAACGAAAATTTGAAAGTTAGTAAATGTACCCGAACGAGTAGGGTTTCATAAGAATGAAAGAGAATGTTGAAAATGTGAGTCATAGACTCAAGAACGAATGAATTCCGAGTTCGGATGACCGAATTACAGACGAACAAACGAAGAACGTTAATAACGTAAACATGAACAAAGAGTGAAGATTAAGCCAATTGAATGGCATGTTAATGGATTCAAAACAAAATTCTACCCATGGCTAATTGAAGTACATAAGATAAGAAAGAAAATGGCTTTGGAATGACCTCGTTCCGAGTTATAACAAAGAAGTTATGAGATTTCAAACTCAGCGTCTCAAGCTTGTAAAAGACTTACTGTGTGGGCAGTGTAGACGAGACGGGAACTTGTTTGTTGGTTGTTTGTGGGAAACCACTCAGAGTACCATATGGACTACTAGCAGAGACGCGATGTGTGCTGAGTCCTAGAAAAGTTATAAGAAGAAGATAAGAATGTAAATCATCAAAGATGATGAACATTTTGAGTAAGACATCTCCGTATGTCATGAAACCGTAAACCGGTAATGAAAGTTAGTCACGTAAAATTATATTGTAAGAACGCCAACCTTAAGAAGTAAAGTTAAGTAAACCAATGCGTAAGTCAAGTATATAACTAATTGGTACACGTGTTATTTCCTTATGTGTTGCATAGGAATTGGAATGAGCAGTTCAGCGTAAACTATAAGCTGTAGCTGTGGGTAAGGCAAGTTTCCTAGATTCATTCATACTATATGAATGCTAGTTTCTTAAACTTCTCAGATGTTGAACTTGAGAAGTTCTGTCTATGTGCAAATGTGTGATATTTGTACAAGGTGGTAGAACGTATGAGGCCTTGTGCCACAATGTGAGCACTTCGGTGTTTCTTTGAGATGAACTGTTCTATGATTGAACTATTCAATATGAGTATGTTCTGTTTATACATGAACCGTTATTGTTACGTCTGTGCTAATGATTCTAGCTAGACATGATGTGTATGAAAAAGATAGAGGAAATGAAAGTATTTCAAAGTGAATATGACTAATATTTTAAGATGATAAGAATCGAGACTATTTTTATTATTCAAGCTGCTTCATAACCTTTGTTCAGTTATTGAAGTTCTAAAGAAATGTTTAAACTCTTGAAGTTGTTTGTTCAACTGTTATGACTTGCTGGGCAATTGAATGCTCACCCTTGCTTTAAATAAAAACATTTTCAGCGAACGATGTTAGAAAGAACTTAAGGATTCCGTGAAGATCAGGCTGATCGGTATCCAGACGATGTGCCATTCATTATATGAATGAGCGTGAAGATCAAGCGAAGACTTGTAATATAGAATGATAGAATTAAACTATAGAATAGTTTAATGAACGATTATGTATCCTTGGTGGCGGATAAAAGTCACTCGTGCAAGATGTAAAGAATAATGTAATTATCATTATTTGTAATGAAAGAGGTTTTATGGTTATAGAACCTCGGATTTGAGAATGTATGTCGTTATATTTAGCTATATAATGATGTATGTTTGGAAGAAGATGGGATCGTGACGTACGGAATCTAGATGTGAAAATAGACCAGATTTTGGGAAATTCTGAGTTGGTATCGTCGAGGCGATAGGTTATAAATCTTATGTAAGAGTACCTAAGACTATAATCGTAGAGAGAAGGTTAAGAAGATCACCATGTGATCATAGTAAATCGTAGTAACAGATGAGCTGTTAAGCGATGAATTATTTATAGCTAATGCTATGAATGAATGGTACTACGAAGTAGTACAGAAAGAAGAACTCAGATGGAGTTGTGAAGGATAGCATACGAATTAAAGAAAATTCGTATTAAGTAAAGAGAAATTTAAAAGTTGTAAAACTTCAATTGAGGACTCATGTGATAGCTGAGTTGTATGAATCTTTGTATGGGCAGAGGTTTGTGCTTTGGTGTAACAACTACTCAGTTTATTACAGTGATAATCATTGGGATTGGTCGCGCTATCAAGATATATATGGCAAGAAGGTGAATCTTTTCTCATGTATATACTTGGTAGGTAGAGAACGATAAGATTAGGTGCGAGTTCTTGAAACTCATACTTATGGTAAGTTTGTGACTCATAATAATATGGTATGTTTTTGAATGTTTCAAATGAATGGACTCTAAGGTGCATACGGATGTTCTTAAACTCATATTATTGTGGAAAGTTCCTGAACTCATAATGTGTGGTAAGTTGATGGACTATATTAAGAAATAAGAATGTTTAGATTGAAAACAAAGTATTTTCAATAGACTTAGCATTGAAGGTGCTAGAGAAGATTAAGTATTGTCACAGTAAGACAATAACAGAAGATGGAGAATAAGATATTCCAAGTCATCTAGTAATGCTAGATTTCAAAATTTCTTGAAATCCTGCTAATGTGCGCGTTGTGGAAAATGAAAGAATTGGTTCGACTTTTGGAACCAATGGATTTTAAAAGAACTATTCTTGGTATGTCTATGCTAATTGTTTCGGCTAGACAAAAATTGATTTAAAATATCAAAATGAATTTTATATCATCAGTGCATTTGATGCAAAGATGGTAAAAGGATGGAGTTATTAATGCAATTAAACTTGGTGTGGAATTTGATCATAGGATCAACAACCTGCTATGGTATGATGTATAATGACGAAGTCATAAGCTGACGAAGTCCTCAACGTACTGTGAAGAGTGCGGTATCATGACGTCATGAATCGTTTTGATGTATTACAAAAGAATTTAAAGAAGTAGTCGATGTCCAGTGAGTTGACTAGACGAATGTTTCAAGTTGATATCCAATTTATTGATATGGTCTAAGCTACTTGATTTGGCTAAGACGAATGGTATGTCATGATTAAAAGAAAATCAAGCTTTCTTTTAAGAGCTATTAGAACCAAATTGTTTTGGTGCGGAATCTAAGTCTGAGGTGAACATACCCTAAAATGGGGTTATCGACAGTCGATCACCTACGTATGGAAGAGGTAGTTTACCTTCTTTGTGATTGTAAACTTCTTAGTGTAAGAAAGGTTTCTGGCAGAAACATTTAACCAAGTAAGAGTTTATGGTCGATTTGACCCCTCGGTAAAAGAATGAAATGTATTAAAGGAATCCTTATATTCCTAGTTATTCCTTTCGCTTCATGATTCTTGATAAGTTATAAAGGGTAGGGAATGTATGAGAGATAAGAACTTCTTTGAAGAGAAGTTGAGAAACAGGGTAAGCTAAAATTTCGAGGACAAAATTCTTTGAAAGAAGGGGAGAATGTGAGGACCCGGGTAAGGGTTTGGTTTTAAGAAATTCCGAGGACGGAATTTTTTTAAGGAGGGAAGAATGCGACAACCCGAAAAATCGGATTGTCAAGAATTTAAGTTTAAAGAATTAGTTATTAATAAAATAAATTTTTATTAATACTATTCTGTGTTATGTGTTCATTAATCGTTCTATAACCTAGAATTATTATTAATCGGGAGGATTAAAGCTACAGCTAGGACCGAGCAGTAAGAATTTTCAAGATGAAAATAAAATTTTCCGAGAACAAAAATATTTTCGGGAAAAAAGCGAAATAGGCATTATTCAATGGATTTACGCTTGAGATTTATTTTGAAATTCCGAGAAATTATTGATTACGTAAAATGTTGAAACGTGATGGAATATTCAATAATATTCCAGTTATGGCAAAAACGAAGTTTTCGCCCGCGGACTCAAAACCTAAGGGTTAGGAAAAGTGAGTTCCGAGAATGTAATGAGTACGTATAATAACTAGGGTTATTATGCGTGAGAAATACGAGTATGATATGAGTTATTATACGAGTATAGAAATAAAAATAGTACGACGTATAATACGAATATCGTACGAGTTAAATACGAAGAGATTACGAGAATATAAGAAAAGAATGCGTAGAATACGATAAGTCTTAATGGACTTTGTGTTCATGGACTTTGTAGAATCCAATTGGACTTGGATTATGTCAAGCCCAATTCTTTGAGAAATCAAGCCCAAGATTGGCCCAATAAGAATTAGGGTTAAGGCCCAAACCAAGAAAAGAAACTACGGATCAAACCGATGGGTAAACGGATGGGTAAGAACCATTGGGGCAACCCATGGGGTGACCCATGGGCATGTGGGCCGGCCACTTGGCCACCAAGTAAGGGTGGTGGCCAGGTAAACTTGGTGGCAAAGTTTGGAATAGTAAGGAGGTTAGGGACGGAATGACCAAATTGCCCTAGCTTTCAAAATCTATAAATAGAAAGCTAAATTTTCATTTTCTAGGATTTTGAAAATCCAATAACTTGAGAGAGAGAGAGAGAGAGCTCAGATGAAGAGGAAGAGAAAGAGCGTGTGCATGAATGCTCGGATCAAAAGTGATCGAGAAATAGAAAAGCTCGCAAATCGCCGGCTTTGTCTAACTGAAGAGGATTAAAGAAGAACGATAATCCGAACCCTAGTTTCTTCTATTATTTTCTTTAAGTTTAATATGTTAAAACATAACTTAATGAGAATAAGAAGTAAAAGAGATTAGTAATGATTTCATATGGTTGAAATCATGAGAAAACGAAGAAATAAAAACTTATAAATTTTGTTTATAAATTTTTTAAGGAAGTATAAGATTCGTGGGGATGTTGAGCGATCCGAATGAATATTATGAATGAGTAGGTGAAGTAAGTAGGGAATGGTGTTCTATAACATCAAATTCCAAGAAAAAGTGAAATCCTAATCCAAAATATCGATTAAAAATGAAGAACGAACGAAGAACGCGAAGAACACGCAAAGAACACGAAAAATGTTGTTGTTGGACAAATTTAAAACCATCGTAGTGTAATTTTTGTTGATGGACAAATTTAAAACCATCGCGTATAAGTTTGTTACTTATTTCTTGGTTAGGAACGTTAGAAACGTTCATGAAGAACGGATTAAAATTGAGCTACAACGAAGTTATGGCGAAATTTACGTAAAAGAAGAACAAAAATTTGAAAGTTAGTAAATGAACCCAAACGAGTAGGGTTTCATAAGAATGTAAGAGAATGTTGAAAACGTGAGACGTAGACTCAAAAATGAACGAATTCTGAGTTCGGATGACCGAATTACGGATGAACGAACGAAGAACGTTAATAACGTAAACATGAACGAAGAGCGAAGATTAAACCAATTGAATGGCATGTTAACGGATTCAGAACAAAATTCTGTCCGTGGATAATCGAAGTACATAAGATAAGGAAGAAAATGGCTTTGGAACGACCTCGTTCCAAAATATAACGAAGAAGTTATGAGATTTCGAACTCAGTGTCTCAAGCTTGTAAAAGACTTAGAAAATTTTTCTAGGTTTTTGTCTCGGCACCGCAGCGCCAAATAGACTTCGAGAAGTGGCGCCGTAGCGCGAGCTCGGCCATAAAATTCTGGAGAGTGGAGCCGCAGTGCGAGAGATAATAAAGGACTTGAGCTGCATGGCCAACGGAAGAGAGGAGAGAGGCGTGGAGTCGCGCACAAGATCTGCGAGAGAGAGAGGAAGGGGCACTGCGTTAACGCCTTGGCAGGTCTTGAGGCGATGCTCAGTAAATGAGATTTTTATTTCTCAAGTACTGGGGGACGTGCAAGAAATAAGTATGAACATGTCATTCACGTAATGTAACACTCAAGCAAGTGTTTTAAACCTTTAGTGAAGGTTGAATGGAAAGATTTAGCGAGATTAAAAGATAGAGAATGTAAACGCTAGATTACAAAACCAATATCTGGGCGACCGTAGTCGCGATGAATGAACGTGAGGGATTACTGTGATTTTGATTCCTTAGACGTTGAGTGACGAAGGTAATGAATAACATTCCAATGTTATGTCATGGTAATGAGAGATAAGTGTAAAGCGTATAGACGCAATGAACGCAACGTTGTTGCGATGAACGATCGGTCTTAGCATACAACGGACCGTATGGGTTTGACATTAAGAAAGAATAATGAACATGGGGTTCATGGGTTAGATAACGATTGAATGCAATTGAAACCTTGAATAAAGGTTGAGTGAGAGATTAAGAGACGAGCAACGTGAACGTTGAATACGTAAACGATCCTTTTGAATCGTATTCGCATTGGACGAACGTTCTAAGTATACCCTAGTTGTATAACTTAGACGTTGATAAAGGTAGTAAGCAAGAGATGAACTATCAAGAAAGCCGTAGCGAACGATAAAAAGATTAATGAAAGCCGATTGTGTGTCGGATGAGAATGTTAGAATGAAATATAAGCGTTGAACACTTTAACCGACGTGAAGGTTGAGTGTACGAAATATTAAAGCAGGTAGAACCTACACCCCGTGTATGGTTTGACCGTAGGATAGCGAAGACTATTGATTAAACATGTGAACGGTGAAGAAGCTGAATTAAAGAGGTATGTATAACGTAAAAGAAGCCGAGTTAATGTTTATAACTTGGATGACTCTCCGAGTCGAATGAACCGGACGTTGTAAGATAAGAATAAGGTAATATAAAATGCGTAGAATGAATATGGAATAATTGTTCTAAGTATACAAAAGACTGTATGACTTAGACGATGATGAATAAATCCTGAGGTATGGCATTTAGTTGCCAGAAAGCCATAAGGAATATGAATTTGACTTAACGAACGTTATAGTTCAATGGTTTGGATAAGTTAAGAGAAGTTAGGTTGTGGTACAATCGTAACTTTGATAGTTGACATATGGGAGCTGGGCTAAACAATTCCTTCAGAGAGCGAAGGTATATACAAAACTGGTAACCAATCTAACTCACTGTGTGGGCAGTGTAGACGAGACGGGAACTTGTTTGTTGGTTGTTTGTGGGAAACCACTCAGAGTACCATATGGACTACTAGCAGAGACGCGATGTGTGCTGAGTCCTAGAAAAGTTATAAGAAGAAGATAAGAATGTAAATCATCAAAGATGATGAACGTTTTGTGTAAGACATCTCTGTATGTCATGAAACCGTAAACCGGTAATGAAAGTTAGTCGCATAAAATTATATTGTAAGAACGCGAACCTTAAGAAGTAAAGTTAAGTAAACCAATGCGTAAGTCAAGTATATGACTAATTGGTACACGTGTTATTTCCTTATGTGCTGCATAGGAATTGGAATGAGCAGATCAGCGTAAACTATAAGATGTAGCTATGGGTAAGGCAAGTTTCCTAACTTCATTCATAATATATGAATGCTAGTTTCTTAAACTTCTCAGATGTTGAACTTGAGAAGTTATATCTATGTGCGAATGTGTGATATTTGTACAAGGTGGTAGAACGTATGAGGCCGTGTGCCACAATATGAGCACTTTGGTGTTTCTTTGAGATGAACTGTTCTATGATTGAAGTGTTCAATATGAGTATGTTCTGTTTATACATGAACCGTTATTGTTAGGTCTGTGCTAATGATTCTAGCCAGACAGGATATGTATGCAAAAGATAGAGGAAATGAAAGTATTTCAAAGTGAATATGACTAATGTTTTAAGATGATAGGAATCGAGACTATTCTTATTATTCAAGCTGCTTCATAACCTTTGTTCGGTTATTGAAGTTCTAAAGAAATGTTTAAACTCTTGAAGTTGTTTGTTCAACTGTTATGACTTGCTGGGCAATTGAATGCTCACCCTTGCTTTAAATAAAAACATTTTCAGCGAACGATGTTAGAAAGAACTTAAGGATTCCGTGAAGATCAGGCTGATCGGTATCCAGACGATGTGCAATTCATTATATGAATGAGCGTGAAGATCAAGCGAAGACTTGTAATATAGAATGATAGAATTAAACTATAGAATAGTTTAATGAACGATTATGTATCCTTGGTGGCGGATAAAAGTCACTCGTGCAAGATGTAAAGAATAATGAAATTATCATTATTTGTAATGAAAGAGGTTTTATGGTTATAGAACCTGGGATTTGAGAATGTATGTCGTTATATTTAGCTATATAATGATGTATGTTTGGAAGAAGATGGGATCGTGACGTACGGAATATGGATGTGAAAATAGATCAGATTTTGGGCCGTTACAGGTTGGTATCAGAGCTGATAGGTTATAAATCTTATGTAAAAGTACCTAAGACTATAATCGTAGAGAGAAGGATAAGAAGATCACCACGTGATCATAGTAAATCGTAGTAACAGATGAGCTGTTAAGTGATGAATGATTTATAGCTAATGCTATGAATGAATGGTACTACGAAGTAGTATGAGAAGAAGAACTCAGATGGATTTGTGAAGGATAGCATACGAATTAAAGAAAATTCGTATTAAGTAAAGAGAAATTTAAAAGTTATAAAATTTCAATTGAGGACGCATGTGATAGCTGAGTTGTATGAATCTTTGTATTGGCAGAGGTTTGTGCTTTGGTGTAACAACTACTCAGTTTATTACAGTGATAATCATTGGGATTGGTCGCGATATCAAGATATATATGGCGAGAAGGTGAATCTTTTCTCATGTATATACTTGGTAGGTAGAGAACGATAAGATTAGGTGCGAGTTCTTGAAACTCATACTTATGGTAAGTTCGTGACTCATAATAATATGATATGTTTTTGAATGTTTCAGCGAATCGACGCCTAAGGTCTGTCTGGATGTTCTTAAACTCATATTATTGTGGAAAGTTCCTAAACTCATAATGTGCGGTAAGTTGATGGACTGTACTAAGAAATAAGAATGTTTAGAAACGTTCATGAAGAACGGATTAAAATTGAGCTACAACGAAGTTATGGCGAAATTTTTGTAAAAGAAGAACAAAAATTTGAAAGTTAGTAAATGAACCCGAACGAGTAGGGTTTCATAAGAATGTAAGAGAATGTTGAAAATGTGAGACGTAGACTCAAGAACGAACGAATTCCGAGTTCGGTTGACCGAATTACGGACGAACGAACGAATAACGTTAATAACGTAAACATGAACGAAGAGCGAAGATTAAGCCAGTTAAATGGCATGTTAACAGATTCAGAACAAAATTCTGTCCATGGCTAATCGAAGTACATAAGATAAGGAAGAAAATGGCTATGGAACGACCTCGTTCCGAGTTATAACGAAGAAGAACTCAGCGTCTCAAGCTTGTAAAAGACTTAGAAAATTTTTCTAGGTTTTTGTCTCTGCGCCGCAGTGCCGGATAGACTTCGAGAAGTGGCACCGCAGCGCGAGCTCGGCCATAAACTTTTGGAGAGTGGAGCTACAACGCAAGAGATAACAAAGAACTTGGTGCCGCAACGCCTTGACCGGGAAGAGAGAGAGGCGTGGAGGTCGCAATGATGAGAGAGAGAGAGAAGGGGCACGCAGTGACTGTCACGGTGCGTGGCAATGCCAAGAAATGAGATTTTTATTTCTCCAGTACTGGGGGATGTGCAAGAAATAAGTATGAACATGTCGTTCACGTAATGTAACACTCAAGCAAGTGTTTTAAACCTTTAGTGAAGGTTGAACGGAAAGATTTAGCAAGATTAAAAGATAGAGAATGTAAACGCTGGATTACGAAATCGATATCTGGGGACCGTAGTCGCGATGATTGAACGTGAGGGATTACTGTGATTGTGATTCCTTAGATGTTGAGTGACGAAGGTAATGAATAACATTCTGATGTTATGTCATGGTAATGAGAGATAAGTGTAAAGCGTATAGACGCTATGAATGCAACGTTGTTGCGATGAATGATCGGTCTTTGCATACAACGGACCATATGGCTTTGACATTAAGAAAGAATAATGAACATGGGGTTCATGGGTTAGATAACGATTGAATGCAATTGAAACCTTGAATAAAGGTTGAGTGAGAGATTAAGAGACGAGCAACGTGAATGTTGAATACGTAAACGATCCTTTTGAATCGTATTCGAATTGGACGAACGTTCTAAGTATACCCTAGTTGTATAACTTAGACGTTGATAAAGGTAGTAAGCAAGAGATGAATTATCAAGAAAGCCGTAGCGAATGATAAAAAGATTAATAAAAGCTGATTGTGAGTCGGATGAGAATGTTAGAATGAAATGAAAGCATTGAACACTTTAACCGACGTGAAGGTTGAGTATGTTCGGTGTTTCTTTTAGATGAACTGTTCTATGATTGAACTATTCAATATGAGTATGTTATGTTTGTACATGAACCATTATTGTAAGGTCTGTGCTAATGATTCTAGCCAGACAGGTTGTGTATAAAAAAGATAGAGGAAATGAAAGTATTTCAAAGTGAATATGACTAATGTTTTAAGATGATAGGAATCAAGACTATTCCTATTATTCAAGCTGCTTCATAACCTTTGTTCGGTTATTGAAGTTCTAAAGAAATGTTTAAACTCTTGAAGTTGTTTGTTCAACTGTTATGACTTGCTGAGCAATTGAATGCTCACCCTTGCTTTAAATAAAAACACTTTCAGCGAACGATGTTAGAAAGAACTTAAGGATTTCGTGAAGATCAGGCTGATCGGTATCCAGATGATGTGCCATTCATTATATGAATGAGCGTGAAGATCAAGCGAAGACTTGTAATATAGAATGATAGAATTAAACTATAGAATAGTTTAATGAACGATTATGTATCCTTGGTGGCGGATAAAAGTCACTCGTGCAAGATGTAAAGAATAATGTAATTATCATTATTTTATGGTTATAGAACCTGGGATTTGAGAATGTATGTCGTTATATTTAGCTATATAATGATGTATGTTTGGAAGAAGATGGGATTGTGACGTACGGAATCTGGATGTGAAAATAGATCGGATTTCGGGGCGTTATAGACTTAGATTATGAAAACATTGATAATCAATATTTGGGAACACATGGGTATGCTGATTGTATATATAAAAAAACTATCTTGAACCCTTCTTGAGCTGAATTATTGACTACTTAAAAAGGGCGAGATGAAGCGTAAAACACACTCGCATAAAAAAATAGCAATAAACACCACGAGAAAGAACAAAAATCGCCCTCGTGAGTAAAAATAAAGCAGTTTAAACCCATTGTTGAACCTTAGTTTGTATTGATATGTTAGAGTAGTCTTTGTTGAATTAGTATACATGAATCTTGATTTAGACTGTAATTTTCTATTTTGACAGTTTAGCATATGTATTATGTGCTTTATGTTAGGTTTGTAATATTCATGAAGCAATCAAATTGCATAAAAAATGCGAAAGCGTGTAAAAATCAGAGTTTAAAAATTTACAAACCATATACCCGGATCACCCTTTATGCATAATTATTAATTAAACGAAAAGATAAAGAATAAAATCATACCCTTGAAGATCGAGCTTCCTCAGGTACAAGTTCACCTCCAAATCCTTTCGCGTTCAACTTGAATCCACCGGGTTTGGTTCCTTCCTTTGATCAACGTTAGCCACCCATATGTTTGGCCTCTAGAGGTGATCCACCAAGGAATAATAAGAATTCAAGAAGAAGGGGTATTAGCTCAAACCCTAGTTTTCTATCTCTATAGAAAAGGGTGTACTCTCCAACAAATTGGAATTATGTCGTACGTTGAAAAGGTCAACAACACTATCACCCATAATAAGACTCCTCTTATTAATAGATGTGGGCAACCCACCTTAACAATTAAGGAATTGGGTTTTATTTAATTAATTAAATTCTTTTAATTAATTAAGCTCCCTAATCTTATTAGGGATAATTAATTAAACTCCTTTAACTAATTTTCCCTCCTAATCCTATTAGGAATAAATGAGAGTACTTATATTAAATTAATTCCTAAACTCTTTTAGAAATTAAAATAATAATAATTGTAATAATATTAATAAGACTCCTCTTATTAATTTATATTTAATATTTCTAAAATATTAAATAATAAATATTAAGCTATTTAATTTATTCTATCACCATAGATTAAATTAAATATACTTAACATATTATTACGATTATGCCATTAACTTCTTAAATAATTATTCTTCCTTTTTATGGTGTGACCCTTTAGGTTCTCCATATTAAACAGGTTGTGAATAAATCAATTAGAACAATTCTAATCTTATTTAAATAAATAAATTAAACAATTAATTTATTTAAATAAATAATATTTATTCTACAATAGGGATAAGCCTCCCTAGCGATCAACGACTTTTCAGGATAATATAGATTTCAACATTAATCATTAAAGAACCTTTGAGTAAATAGTTCTTTGCATAATTCAATCCTTCCACCATACAATGTCCCAATTAAATATAAGACATGGAATTCTTTGTCAAGTCTTATTTTATTTAATTATATGTATTTCGATCCTTAAATGCACAACTCAAATAATGCAAATTAGAAACTCCTTTCTAATTTCATTACGCCTTGGCCAAGGACTCTTGGGTTGTCATTTATCGAATCACATAGGACATTCTCTTCTTTTATTAGAAGTGGTAGATTCTTTATTGATCATACATTATCTCCATGTACAATTTATTATACCCAAGCATACCCTTTTTGATATACCCTAAGGGTCTTAAGGAATAAGTCAAAGTATAACTCATCATACACAAGATACTATGATGATCTCAAGTCCAAGGATCACTTGACTTACTATCACTACAGAATTCCTATTGTGAGCAAATAAAACTCCATTAGGTATTCCTTAGCGAGCCAACGCTCAAGTGAACTTATTCTCTAATAAGCACCTACATACTTGCTTTAGTGTCTCCACACAAATGATCATGAGATCAATCATCCTCATCCAATGAGCAAGCAACGTATGTACCAATCTATCCGGATTCACTAATCCCCAATTTAGTAATCCAATGATTGGGAACTATTTTAGTTTTAAGCTTTCAAAGAATTTAGATCTCATTAGAATGATCATCATCATTATTCTAAAAGCATTGCTTAAAACTATGGGTTTATCACATATTATAAAACAAAGATCATGTAGATAATTAAAAGCCTTTAATAAATTAATACTTTTTATTAATAAATGAATAAGATTGTTACAAAGTATATGCTTTATCATCAAACATGATTGGTTTGTGTGCATACTACTTTCAATCTCCCACTTGCACTAAAGCCAATCGTCATGGTATCTAATACTCTTCTTCTCTAAGTGACGATTATCCTGTTTGTTGGATAAGCTTTAGTTAATGGATATGTAATGTTGTTCATGAGAGTCCACTATCTCTATAGTGATTTCCCATCTTTCAATGATTCTAATAATCAAATAAAAGTGCCACAACACATGTTTAGATCCAAGATGAGACTTAGGAACTATTCCTAGTTCTGTAATGAACTTTTAATCCAAACAATCAACTTGCAGCTTCATTTATAGCTATATACTTTGTCTTTATCACTAAACCAAAGAACTCTTTTTTCATTTGGAACCTTTCCAATTCACTGCACCACTGTTTAAGGTAACGCTTTTACCTTAAAGTGGATTTTCGGTCGTCTTGGTCTGTCTAAAAAAAAAAACTTGAGTCTGTTAAGCCTTCTAGTTTTAATTAAGACCCACCATGAATATGATCACATCCTTAGTGCCGGTTAAGCATTTTAAGATGTTTTTCACTGATTCATAGTGAACTTCTCCATAATATGACTGATCAACATCAGGTCTCGTATATTTCATTGCATACATGATAGTTACTCATGTGATCTCTCTTTTGGAGTCTTTGCGGACTATTAAGAGAGATACACTCCATAGCTCATCAACATGAGACAACTCTGGCTTAGTTTGGGCCCTTAATTAATCCCATTGAGCTAACAAATTTACTTGTTTTACTTACTATCAAAAACTAACTTGGGCTTTCAACCCTAATAAAATTGGATCAATATAATACTTGTCACATACATAATATATTGGGCTAGATTAAATAATTTAATCGCCCTTAGACACTTTATCTACAAGTCCCATGCTTAATTAATTAATTGAGCTTGTTTAAATAATATAACTTCCTTAGTCCATTAAATTTAATTCTCTTGGACTCTATTTAAATTAGGGTCCTTTACATAAGTATACAACAAATAGAAAATAATTACAAGAAAAATGCATCAACTAAATAATTATATTAACAGTGTAATAATGTATAATAATATCAACAATAGTGCAAAACACGTCATTGTATCCAATCCAACAAAAATACAAATCCCTTAATTCAAGGAGAAAACTACTCCACTTAATTTGACAGTTACCAAAATAACCAAAAAAAATCAAAACTCACGTCTCAAATTTACGTTCAAAAATCACGTCGCCAATTTTCGAATCTGACGAAGAACAAAAAAGGAAACTTCATAGATCATTGTAATCTGTAACAAAGGAGCAATCAAGAAGAAGCATAATCAGTAATAGACCTCGGAGAAGAAGTCGTAGCCGCGCTTGATGGCGGTGTCGCCGACGAGTGCAATTAGGAGGCGGCGGGTTTCTTCGTTGGCTTCTTAGGAAGTTTTGGAAGGGCGAGGTGGGTTTGCAGGAGGTCGAAGGTGGTGGTGGGTTGGGAGGTGGAAGGAGTGGTGGAGGTGGTGGAGGAGAGAAAGAATGGGATGGTGGGGAAAGGATTTGAGGAAAGAGAAATGGTGGGTTTGTTGGTTAAGGAATTTGATTGGGTAGATTTGGGTGAGGCTAGCCAAACCTTCAAGCAGTGGGTAACCAAACCTTCATACCAAAGTAACCAATTCAGTTTTATTAAGTTACCAATTTATTTTGAATGTGATGCAGTTGGTAGCCAAACCTTCAAGCCGTTGGTTGCCAAACTTTCAAACCAAGGTAACCAATTCATACTGCAAGTGTGGAGGTAGATTGGTTACCTTGTTATAAAGGTTTGGTTATTTTGGTATAAAAAATTTGGCAACCAACTACTTGACGGTTTGGCTACCAAACTACATCACATTCAAAATAAATTGGTAACCTAATAACATTGAATTGGTTACCTTGATATGAATATTTGGCTACCAACTGCACTTTAAAAAAATTATCAAACAAAGCCTGCCTTTTAATCAAGGTAATCAATGTTGTAGCCCAAGACCCAGCACATCTTACTTCATCATCATTTCCTCTGCTCGGGCATGGCCTCCTTGGCCTGCTTGAAGTAATTGAGCAACAAAGAGAGCGATGAAAGTCGGTGAGGTCGAAAGTCTTGAGCTAAGGAATTCGGTGTGAACAAAAGCCGATGGTGGCGATGGCGTAAGGGACGATACTTAGAATTTGCAGATGACAAAAAGCGAAATTAAGCGGCAATTTGAGGCCGATCATGGAGCTGACAAAGATGATGCTGACAAGATGAGGGTAGAGTTATAAAGATGAGGGATGGAGATGATAACCGGACTGCAGATGACAAAGTTGATGGGGGTGGAGTTATAAAGATGAGGGATGGTTATGGAAAGGAGTTCGGCTGAGCCGAATAGAATGGATGAGAGAGAAAGTGCTAAATTGTAACTTATTAAAACACTCAATTAAATTAAAGGGATAAGAATGCACTAATTTTGTAAATAAAAAATTACATATTCACTAGTTTGTTAATATTTTATGAGTGCACTATTGATGTAATTATTTTTAAAAATGTATTAGAAAATGTAATTGTCCCTTTAAATTATTAGGTTATGATATCATTAAAGTCCAATACTTTTAATTCTATTTTACCCTAATCATTTAATTAGGGTTCCCTACACCTTTGTAAATAAATTTCATACCAATGCATTTTTAATTTCATAACCTAATTAGACTTGGTTACAAAATTAATTATTTGAGATACATAAAATAAATATCTTCATGTTAGTATACATATTTATATACTAATATTCTCCCAATTTATAACCTCTTAGGTTATTTAATTATCACACCTAATATATATATTAGGTTACATAACTAAATTCTTAATTCACTTTTATATACAAAATAAATGTATTCACATCATATAATGTATATTTATTTAATCATACACATAATTCACTTCTCACACTAATTTTGACTTTTCTCCGTAAAAAGTCAACTGTTGACTTTGACCAAAAGTCAACCTTTACACATTTTGTGTTTACTGTCCATTCTGACTAAACTTGACGTTCCGGACGCCATCGAGTAGTCCGTGCTTCAAAATTTTATCTCTAACTCAAATTTTGAGTTTTAAATTACTCCCTTCTTATTGTTAATCGTAATAACTAACGACTTTATACATATTCAATTCACATCAAATTTTACAGGTATCATAATACCTTATTCTTGATATTCATTCAAATACATATAAATTCATTTCTAGGGTTTTGGAATTCTGTAAAGCATATTTCTTTATTCTCATTCGAATAACAAACCATATATGTTCTTCTAAAAAAATTTAAATAAATCCTCAAATTCTCTTCTAGGTTTTATTCTTTAACCTTTATTCTAATCATTCAAGATTTTATAAATTTTTGGGTTGTCATAGCGCTGGGCTTGATCCTGCTTACTGTTATCTCATATTGCAATTGTTGTGGCCTGACCCTTGGACTTCTAACTTGCTACCCAATTGGTTACTCCTGAAAAGGATCAAAAAGAACTATCAGATATTAATTATTCATAACTAACACTAGCTAATAAATTTTTATTTAACTAAATAATAATAAACTACTTAAAGCAAAAAGAATTAAACACAGAAGAAGGAAAATGATAGACTATAGATACTGAAGAATTAAACAAATAGGGAGAGAGAGATTTGATGGGGTGCCTCCCATCAAGCGCTCGGTTTATAGTCCGTTAACTGGACTCTTTTCTTGACACCGCTATCCAATTCCTCTACGATATGCTAAGAACCCTCCATCCATTTGAATTTCTATGTGCTTTGGTAGGTTCGCCATCATGCGAATCTTCGGAGTGAAGCATCATAGCATATTTCCTGTACATGATGCCCCCAGTTCTATTGTATAGTTAGGTGATTCGTCCATTGTATTTGTGAATAAATTATTACATTGAGGCCTGAAAAATACGACGGACTTTTCCTCTTTTATTTTCTCTTCCTCAGCCCACCATGGGGTATAAGAGGCCTCTTTATCATACTGATCTTTACTTTGAATGTGGCTACCAAGAGGACATGGGTGTGCAAAGTTCACTGAATTTTTCAACTCTAACTGAAAAGGCACTTGGGGTCTTATACAAGATAGTTCATGTTCTACATTATCCAATTCCCCAGTTGTCTCCTCAATGACAACTTTTTTGAGCTCATCCAGTGGCATGTACACTTATGGTTCTCCATCAGTTTCATCATCCATCCTCAAAGACTTCGAACATTTGATCCATCTGGTTCTGTAGATTTTGAATTGATATCTGTTGATTAATCCTCCACTCCTCATTTGATGCTACGAACTTGAACCACAAAGCCTCCAATCTTGAATTATCTTGTTCAGTGTCAGAATCCCTATATTGAGGACCAATCATTAAGGAATTAGTGAGTTGTTCCATCTGTCTGTTAAGATTTTGGGTTGATTATTCCCGACTCATTATCATCTCTTCTTTTTCTGCTATAATCCTTGACATGAATTCCTTCAACTCTGAATTTTCTTCTTGTTGCATTGGAGGTGGATTTGAGAAATATGATGGATATGTTGGACTTGGGATGCAGTATTGGTCTTGATAGTTATAACTCCCTTCATAATCTGGGTGATACCCCCACCCTTGATGATAATTGAGATTAGCATAGTTGTTGGAGTAATCACCCCCATAATGTACTTGTCCAAAACTGATGTTGCACAGATAACTCGGATGCTTGCCAACACAATATTCACATGTAACTGCTATCTCTCGAGTACGTTGGGCTGCTAGAACATCCAACCTCTCTGAAAGTGTTGCAATTTGTGCTAACAATGTAGAAAATACATTGAGTCCCTCAGTGCTTATGTCCTTTGGTTGAGGCATATTCGCATAAGGCCATTGATAAGCAAAGTCATGCATGGTATATGAAAAGAGAGAAATATAGGAAGAAAAATAATATAGAATAAAATAAAATAAAATGTTTAAATTAAGACTAATTTGATTAAAGCTAATATTGGCAAAAATATATTAACTAATTCCCCGGCAACGGCGCCAAAAACTTGTTGCCTCCTTTTTAGTCTTAACAAAAGGACTCTAACTCATGCAAGCATACATGGGTCAACAAGTAGTATAGAGTAAGAACAGTATCGATCCACAGAGAAAGGTTTTAAAGTTAAACTATCATACACCAATTGTATCACTATTTTTTATATGCTTAAACGAATAATCCATAATTATGATTAATCTAAATTCAATTAATGAATAAAACCACAAGGCTAATTTAATGAAATCAAATTTGGAAAGAATGGGATTCTAACTTCATTTCATACTTTGTCTAAATATTACCATCATGCACAATTATACATCTATCATGGAAAATTAGCTAAGAGCACAAAAGTAGACATAATCATTTTCCAATGAATTATGACCTGTTTACATAACATCCACATTGCGATAGAAATCATGTAATCGATAATAATGCCAAAATCACTATATTCCTATGTGAAATTGTAACACTAATGAATTGAAACATAGGCTCTTATATTACTACATACGGTGAAACAATATATTTCTATCTGATTCAAGAAATATAAAGCTAAATATTTCAGCCTCATAAACACATGCTATCATGATTATATCTGCACTCATATGTCATTTTTCAATTCCATATAAGTACACATGGTGAATGGTGATCAATAATTCATACAATACGCTCAATTATAATAGATAATCCCATGATAAATGAATAATCAAACAATCAAGCAAATACTTTTAGACTATATATCAAAATCCGTTAAAATCCCATAATGGAGTTTAGTTCATTTCTGAACCAACGGCCATTATGGGATTGTAGTAACACATGAAAATTAAAAAACACAATTGAGAGAGAATAGAGAATTGATTAAACCCAATTGCAGAATTATGTCCAAAATGCTATTCCAAATCACCACTGATCTCCCGAAGATAAAAATATACTTTATTTCTAATAACCTAAAATGAGAGAGAGAGAATTCTACTGATTAGAGCTCCAAACTCTCTCTTAAGAATTAGTTCAAAACTTAGAACCCTAATTACCCTAATATAAAACTGATGAAAACCATAATAATCCACGTCTGGTACCAACAAGAATAGTTTAGATAAGCTCAAGCACTTCAAATTTCAAATTTAAAAATTAAGTCAACAACAACTTTAGAGGACTCGGCGGCCGTGCAAGATCCCAGTACAAAATGGGTGCGGGTGCGCGTGTATGCGATTTTAACTTCACAGAGGTCGATGGCACGGGGCCATGAGATTTAGCTTATTCAATTTGTGCATACGTGCGACTTCACGTGTTCGCATCATGAAGTTCTCATTGATTTTGTTTGTTGTTCTGCTGCTTGTTTGTTGGTCCTTCAACCATGCTTAGCTCCTTGTCTACGCATGTTTCACTTGCCATGCCTTAGCTAGACTCATACCACCTTGCCAATGCCAAACTATGCCATTTCCTGCATTTCCATACCATAGGAGTTCTAATTACGAGTTATGCAAAATAAACATAAAATGCACTAAAAACATACTAAAATGTAATTGAGATGAGCATAATTCTCACGAATTGATAGCCAATAAGTAAGTATAAAACCTACTTATCAAATACCCCAAAACATGAACTATTGCTTGCCCTCAAGCAATGCATACGACATTAACAATGAAATGCAACTACATGTTATGCAACTAGATTACGATGCAAATGAGTCCCACAATTTTCCAGCTAAAATAGAATTCCAATCCAATATGCCTCAGCGAATTATCCAGATTCAAGAATAAAAATTCAAACTGAGCTATAGACATAATATCATACAATTAAATAACCCATACTTGCTATACAGATGTTGTGTGTGTGTGTTGTGTTCACCAAAACTTGACTAAGGCAAAGAATTTACATGTTAAACTGCTCAAAACAGAAAATTGTAGTCTAAATCAAGATACATGTATACTAATGCAACAAAAACTATTCTAACATATCAATACAAACTAAGGTTCAACAATGGGTTTAAACTGCTTTATTTTTACTCAGGAGGGCGATTTTCGCTCTTTCCCGCGGTGTTTATTGCTATTATTTCTTTTGTTTTTTTTCTTACATGGATGTGCAATGCCTCATTCCATTAGGCTAACAGTGTTACCCCTTAGCGAGCTTTCAAACAACGACTCCCAGACCATAAAAGACCTTAGGGCGCTAGGTGTAAAGACAATCCCCTCGGGCGTACTTGCTTAAGTAACAAAGGCCCCGAAATAAGACTTACCATGGTAGTTTTATTTTTTTATCTTATTTTTTATATAATAATAAGCATACCCATGTGTTCCCAAAGCTTGATTATCAATGTTTTCATAGTGTAAGTCCATTTTCCACACAATTCTTTTTTTTTTTTTAAACATAGTTTCTATCAAGCAATAAAACACATAATTCTTATACCTAAAAGCATTTGTGAACACTTAAGTGCAAACCGAAAGAATTTAGTCAACATCCATAGATTACATCATGTAAACCATTATATCTAAGTTCATGTTATCCATTAAACTCAACAATCCTTAAAAATTCAGTTTCATCACTGGCTAGACTTAAAACTCTACAAAGCTAGAAATGCGAGACATGCAACTAAACATATACTAACACATATAATAATAACTAAAAACAGAAATAATTTCTGTAAGTATTACCTAACATATAACATGCAAAAATTAACATTCACAATTTAAACTAACATACAACTACAATTTAAACTTAGATGTAACTACCGTACTACCCAATACTCCCAAACTTAAAATATTCAGTGTCCCAATGAATGAAGGTATAGGGTTAGAATAACTCCCCTACTGATCAGTTGCACCACCCTCTTCGGGTGGTGAATCCAGTGGTGGAAATGGCACGGCTGTCCCAACTTGTGGCCACTCGAGCATAGTACCCTGCTGTGTAAATGCCTCTGCTAGTGACCTTGTCAACCCCGTAGAAAATGCTGCAAAATTATCGTACATAGCATCGACCTTCCGTTCCAACCTTCGGAGATGACATTCATCATGGACAGCAGTGGCTTGAGTTGACGTTCCTGCTTCAGTTTCTTGTGTAGACTGTGGTGGAGGCACCGAGGATGCGGGTTGAAGGATGAAACCTTTTCTCCTCGGGTGTGGTGCACCTTCTACCTAATCCTCGAATTTGGCAATCGTCGCATGAGTGATATCTTGGCTTGGACATTGCATCTGTTCATTACCCCAACGGATTCCTTAATGTGTACACAAACTAGCAACAATAGACGCATGTGGGATACTTCTCGTAGTGCTCCCCCTCATGTAACGTAACATATTCTGATTAATGAGATGGCCCACATCGATGTACTTGCCTGTGACTATTCCCCACAAAATGATAGCCCTCTTAGTTGTGATTTCATGCTGATGCGTCGAAGGTACAAGCTTCGCACATATGAACAAATTCCAAGCTTTATCATAGCGATTCAGGGATGAGGCTGGGAAAGTGCGAGGCTGATTCGTTCCTTCCCTACAAGTCCACTGCGTTCCTAAAATGCACAAGTCAGTGATGACTTCGTCTAAATAAGTCTCCAAACGGGCAGCCTCGACCCAATTATCATACCCAGTCGGTGGAGTGTCGAGTATTCTAAAAATTTCTCTGATTGATTGAGGTCGGTAATCTACTCGAACTCCTAGGACCATAAATAACCCATCCATAGTATCTTTGGCATTAGTATAAAATTCTCGAATAATACCCATGGGAGTAGGCATAGGGGTTGCAATCAGTCCTACCCATCCTCTTTCTCGAATCATATCCCACAGCTGACCATCCTGCTTCACAGGCTTGAAGCCTCGTTCCTTCATAAATGTCTTCGCCTTGACTACTGGAAAAAGATGATGATGATGATGAAGTGATAAAACGAAGAAGAAGAACTTGCTTGATGGAATTGTGGGTGAAAAATTTATTGCACAAAGAACCCCCAAACTTGTATTGCACACACCCACTGAAAAACCCTAGTTTTATCAATGTAGATGTTGAACGTGGGTAGGAGAACTAATGCGATAAACACGTAATGGGGCTGAGACATTACACTTTTGAATTAGAACAATTTTGGAGAGGAAGAGTCGTGCACACTGTGGAGAGGAATGAGATGCGCTTTGATTTTTCAAATGTTATGTGAGATGGAGCAAGACACGTCTTTCAAATCCCCAAAAAAAATTTCAAAACTGGTGTCGCACTACCGCAGCACGTAATTACGAATGGGGACATTCATGGCGGTATGCGTATAACTCTTCATCGTCACATACTTTACAGAACGCGGACGCGTGGTTTTTCAAAGGCTTTCTTAGCGCGGACACGCGAACCCATATTCTGCACTGCCATCTTACATCCTAAATACATCAAAGAAGCGATGAATCCACTCCAATACACCTATTCAATCAACAACTATCCATATTAGATATCAAGC
Organism: Panax quinquefolius; assembly: GCA_020205615.1. Classification (NCBI taxonomy): domain Eukaryota; kingdom Viridiplantae; phylum Streptophyta; class Magnoliopsida; order Apiales; family Araliaceae; genus Panax; species Panax quinquefolius. The sequence goes on from CM035170.1 coordinate 37,645,465, forward strand.
CTCCAAAATCAAAACATGAATTGATGATTATGCATACATGACTATCCTAACACAATATTTTCTCTACTACTCCTACGTCTCATCCTACCTTCAATCAGCTCCCATAATACTAATTTAACACAAAGTATGCTATGAATACTAATAGGAACATGAAAACTAAATATAATTTAAACAGAATTAAACAATATGTAAGGATAGAAATAATGGGCTGCCTCCCATCAAGCGCTAAGTTATAGTCAATTAGCTTGACTATCTCTGACTTTTCATGTTGAAAAAAGAATTGAGGTTACTTTTTTTCTGTCAACCTCGCCACCAAAATAATGCTTGAGCCGCTATCCATTCACTTTAAACAGCTTGTCCGGGAACTTGTCGAACACTTCTATTGCACCATGTGGGAAAACTGTCTTCACTGTGAATGGCCCTGACCACCTTGATTAGAGCTTCCCAGGAAAAAGTTTAAGTCTGGAATTGAATAGCAAAACTCTTTGTCCCGGCTCAAATACTCTCTCTATGATCTTGCGATCATGCCATTTCTTTACCTTTTCCTTGTATAGCTTTGAGTTTTCATACGCTTGTAGTCTGAATTCATCCAACTCATTGAGTTGGAGTAGGCATTTTTCTCCTGCAGCCTTCAAATCAAAATTGAGCTTCCGAATTGCGCAATATTCCTTATGCTCAAGCTCCATAGGAAGATGACAGGCTTTTCAAAAAACCAGCTGAAACGGTGACATGCCCAACGGAGTCTTATAAGAAGTCCTATATGCCCAAACAACGTCATCAAGTTTTAAGGACCAATCCTTTCTTGTGGGGTTCACAACTTTCTCCAAAATTCTTTTGACTTCACGATTGGAAACTTCGGCTTGGGCATTAGTTTAAGGATGATAAGTTGTAGCAATGCGATGATTTACCCCATACTTAGCCAACAAAGTTGTGAATTGCCTATTACAAAAATGACTGCCTTCATCACTAATGATAGCTCGTGGAATCCCAAACCTCTTGAAAATACTCCTCTGTAAAAATCATAGGACCACTTTGGCATCATTCATTGGAAGAGCTGCCACTTCCACCCACTATGACACATAATCAACTGCTAACAAAATGTATAGATTTCCACATGAAGAAAAGAAAGGGCCCATGAAGTCTATCCCCCAAACATCAAAAATTTCCACCTCGAGGATCGTGTTCAATGGCATTTCATTCCTTTTCGAAATGTTCCCAACTCTTTGACATCTGTCACATCTCTAAACAAAAATGTAAGCATCCTTGAAAATAGTCGGCCAGTAAAATCCTGCTTGTAACACTCTAGCCGTTGTTCGGTGTGCACCGTAGTGACCACTATATAAAGAAGCATGACAATCCTACAATATCCCCTCAGTCTCACTATATGTTATATATCTCCTTATCATCTTATCAGCACATTACTTGAACAAATATGGTTCATCCCATATAAACCACTTCACATCATGCAAAAATTTCTTTTTTTGATATCCAACTAATTTAGAAGGAATCATCCTGCTCACCAAGTAGTTCGCATAATCTTCAAACCATGGCACTTCCCCTTTCACCACAAACAATTGCTCATCTGGAAAGGATTCAGTAATCACAACCTTGTCATCTGCCTCCCTTCCCGGAATCTTCAGTCGAGATAAGTGGTCCGCCACTTGGTTCTCAGTTCCCTTTCTGTCCTTAATCTCTAAATCAAATTCTTACAATAGTAGTATCCATCTGATCAAATGAGGCTTTGCATCCTTCTTTGCCACTAAGTGTCGAATTGTAGCATAATCCGTGTACACTATCACCCTTATACCAATCAGATACGATCTAAACTTGTCAAAAGCATACACAACTGCCAGTAATTCCTTGTCTGTGGTGGTGTAGTTCAACTGTGCATCAGTAAGGGTCTTGCTTGCATAGTATATCACATGAAAAATCTTTTCCTTCCACTGACCCAAAACAGCCCCAATAGCATAATCACTGGCATCACACATCAATTCGAATGGTAGGTCCCAATCCGATGCTGTAATTATTGGTGCTGAAGTTAACCTCCTCTTCAAATGCTCAAATGCAGACACACAATCCTCGTCAAACTTGAACTCTGCATCCTTCTCCAATAAACTGCAAAGTGGTTTAGTTATCTTGGAGAAGTCTTTAATGAACCTGCTGTAAAAGCCTGCATGACCTAGAAAACTTTGAACAACTTTTACTGAAGTTGGTGGCGGCAAATTCTCAATAGTCTCTAATTTAGCTCTGTCCACCTCAAGTCCCTTCTTTGATACCTTATGTCCCAGAATTATTTCTTCTTGTACCATAAAATGGCACTTTTCCCAAATCAATACCAAGTTCGTCTCAACACATCTTCTCAAAACCATCACCAAATTTTCTAGACATAGATCAAAGGAATCCCCAAATACTGAAAAATCATCCACAAATACCTCCACATTTTGCTCCACCATATCTGAAAAGATAGCCATCATACACCTCTAAATAGTGGTTGGGGCATTACAAAGACTAAAAGACATTCTCCTGAAAGAGAAAGTACCATATGGACATGTAAAGGTTGTCTTTTCTTGGTCCTTTGGAACTATAACAATCTGATTGTAGCCTGAACCCATCTAGAAGACAATAGAACTCATGCCCCGCTAGTCTGTCCAACATCTGATCGATAAACGGTAATAGAAAGTGATCTTTCCTTGTAGCTTTATTAAGCATGCGGTAATCCATGTAGACTCTCCACCCCGTCACTATTCTTGTCGGAATCAACTCATTGTTCTCATTGGAAATCACGGTCATACCACCTTTCTTCAGTACACACTGTACCGGGCTCACCCATGAACTATCTGAAATTGGATATATAATGTCTACATCTAGCCATTTCAATACTTCCTTCTTTACCACTTCCTTCATGATCGGATTAAGTCTTCTTTGATGTTCCACTGAAGGCTTGTTATCATCTTCCAAGAGGATCTTATGCATACAGAAAGATGGGCTGATCCCTTTTATATCTATTATAGTCCACCCAATTGCAGACTTGAATTCTCTGAGGACTCTTAGTAATTTTTCTTCCTGAAAAGATGTTAGTGAAGAAGAAATAATCACAGGTAATTTTGAATTTTCATTTAAAAATGAATACCTCAAATGATCTGGAAGTGGTTTCAACTCAAGTTCTGGAGGTGTTTCAAGAGATGGCTTCAATTTTACTAATGACTCTCATGCCTTCTTTAATGGCATAACAGGAATCTTGAATTTTTTGAATTGTGGAGTTGTATCAAGGAAATGCACAAGTTCTTCAATCTCCTCATCATCTATTTTTGAATTTCCAGCAATAGCACTTCTCAATGGTTCTTGATTCACCAAGCTCTCTACTTCATCATTTGTAATCCTTTCTACCAAATCAACCCTGAAGCATTCCTCATCTTATGTCGGAAATTTCATTGCCTTGAATATGTTTAAAGTGACTTCTTGATCATGAACTTACATTGTTAGTTCCCCTTTCTGAACATTTATCAAGGTCCTTCTTGTAGCTAGGAATGGTCTTCTAAGAATAATCGGTATACTTATGTCATCTTCATAGTCTAGTATAATGAAATCAACCGAAAAGATGAATGTATCCACTTTAACCAATACATCTTCGATAATCCCCCATGGATAAGTGATAGATATGTCAACTAGCTGTAAAGAAATATTTGTCGGCCTTGGAACCAGCAATTCCAACTGATTGAATACTGACAAGGGCATCAAATTGATACTTGACCCAAGATCACACAAACATTTACTGAAACTCATCTTCCCAATTGTGCATGGAATTGTGAAACTGCCTGGATCTTTTAGTTTTGGAGGTAATTTACGTTGAAGCACTGCACTGCATTCCTCCGTCAAGGTCACTATTTCAAATTCTTCTAATCTCTTCTTCCTTGACAAGATGCCCTTCATGAACTTTGCATAACTAGGTATCTGTTCCAATGCCTCAGCGAAAGGTATGTTAATCTGTAACTTTTTAAATACCTCCAAGAACTTACTAAATTGCTTGTCTTCCCTCTGCTTATGTAATCTCTGTGGATAAGGGACAGGAGGTTAGACTATTGGTATTTGATTCACAGGCTTCTCAAAAGAACCTTCTTTATTCTTCTCCTCTTGCTGTTGTTCAGAATCCTCCATATTCAATTTCTCATCAAACACAATTACCTGATCGCGCGGCCGCGCGTCCTCCCTTTGCAAAAGTGGCGCGGGCGTGCCATGATGATTTTCTACAACCTGCTTCCCAGATCTAAGTGTAATCGCTTGACATTGTTCCTTCCCTTGTCTTCTTGGATTGGCCTCTATTGTACTTGGCAATGAACCCTGTGGTCTATTGTTAAGCATGCTAGCCATCTGACCCATTTGAGTTTCTAGATATTTGATAGCCACTACTTGGCTTTTAATCATCACTTCCGTATTTTCCATGTACTTCATCATCATCTCCTCCATCTCTGACTTCTTTTCTCACGGAGGTGCAGGTGGTGTATGATGTTGTTGTTGAGAAAATCCAGGTGGGTAGTGTGGTCTTGGTGAAAACTGTTGCCGAGCTGACTGTGACTGAAATTGGTTATGTGGTTGAAACTGACTCTGTTGATTTCTTTGGTTATTGGACCAACTGAAATTTGGATGGTTGCGGTTGTTGGAGTTGTATGTGTTCTGAAATTGACCTTGATCCTTCCGATAGTTACTCACATATTGCACATACTCCGAACTGATAGCACATTGGTCCGTTGAATGTGACCCTGCATATATCTCACACACAAAAGCAACTGTTTTCACCTTAGTCTCTATTAACGAATCAATCTTCTTTGCCATTGATGCCATCTGTGCTGACAGTTGAGTGATAGCATCCACCTCTAGCAAACCTGCAACTTTGCGTTGTGGCATCCTGGCTGTAGGATTTTGGAAATCATTAGCTGTCATCGTCTCAATGAGATTATAGGCCTCTTCATAGCTCTTCGCCCATAAAGCTTCTCATGCGACTGCATCTACAATAGGCCTAGACTGCCATCCCAATCCATTATAAAAGGTGTTGATCACCATCCAATCTGACATGCCATGGTGTGGACACTTCCTTATCATTTCCTTATAACTCTCCCAGACTTCATATAGTGATTCACCCTATTGCTGCTCAAACTGGGAAATTGTTGTCCTCATCTTAGCGTCTTAGCCATTGGAAAGAATTTGGCTAAGAATATATGTGCTAGGTCCTCCCATGTGGTGATAGATCCCAAAGGTAAAGAGTGAAGCCAACTTCTAGCTTTATCCTGCAATGAAAATGGAAATAGTCTAAGTCCGATTGCATCCTCTGTCACCCCGTTGTATCTGAAGGTGTCACATATTGCAATGAAACTCAACAGGTGCTCATTTGGATCGTCTGTAGCATCACCCCTAAACTGTACCGAATTCTGCACCATTATAATAGTACCCAGCTTAATCTCAAAGGTGTTTCCTGCTATCGCTGGTTTGACTATACTTGACTACAATCCATTAATATTCGGCATCGAATAATCTCTTAAAGCCCTGTGCTCGTTTCTTTGCTCTTTTCTTTGTTCTGCGGATGCCATATTAGATGTCGTGGTCTCTTACTCTACTTGTATATTTCTACGTGCTCTTGATTTCCAACCTTTGCCGTTGACGTTGTCCTGTAAAGGCGTTAACTCGGAATTGGAGGATCGAGTGCGCATATACTATATAAAAGTACCTGAAACAAAAACAAAAATAGAAATGAGACAAGATTAGAATTGTCTAAGTCATACAATTTAGCTTAAAATTAATGATAATAATAATAAAATTAAATGCCTTTCCCCGGCAACGGCGCTAAAAACTTGTTGGGTAAAATCTAATACGCACAGCACGTAAGTATACGTGGTCAACAAGTAATAAAGAGTAAGTAAAGTATCGTCCCCACGGAGAATTAACTAACAAAATTCACCAAGCACTAACCCGTAACCGTTTCAGTCTTATTTAAACGAATGATTTGATCTTTTATAAGTAAACTATGAAATTAAATAAACCTAACTATTCCTAGAGTGAGACTAGATAATGAAGACCTGAGATCACAAGTTTCATCTATTGACTCATTCAAATCCACACACTTCATGTTAAGCCAAATTAATTGTATCGGATTGATAGTTAAGAACACAAAAATAAAGTATAGCCATCTCTCAATGTACCATACATGTATCACATATAATCCACAGTTGATAGAATACACATGAACACCCACATTACTTAAACCACTATATGTCTATGTGATTTACAAATAATTAGGGTTTAAGCCCAAGTTCTCAATTAACTACGAATGGTGCTTCGGTATATGTCTATCCTAAGCACAAATCATACATCCTATCACAATGTAGAATATACAATCATAAGCTAATAAGATCAGATCTAAACCCACACTTCGTCTCCCGATTCTATATGGATTATCACAGTAATTGATGGCCAATCAACTAAGTAAATAAGCATGAATCTAATTAGACAATCCCATAGCAATTAATCAGGCTAACAACGAAATACATCAGAGTAAACTAATCCATAGAATCCATTGCAATCTCAGAATAGAGTTTAAATCATAACTGAATCAAATCTACCATCCACATATTGAATAAACATCATCAATACAATTAGGAATCAAAGAAATAACAAGAGTAGGGAATTAGAGTGCAAATCTATTTTCTTGATCCACTATTGAATCTCTAATGCCTTCCAAATGCTTCAAGTCTTCAGATAATCCACTCTAGAAAGTAATTACACTAATCTATTATTGAAATTCATGAGAGAAAGAAAACCGTAGTTTCCCATATCCCAAGGGGTGGAATTTGTTTTCATCTGATAATACGTATCATTCAAAAAAATAGGAGTCTCCGTCGTAACATCCTGTTCCAAGTAGTAAACCAATTCGATAGCTGAACTAAAAGTCAACTGCCAAATTAAGACTGGCGCAGCTGCGCCGTGATAAGCCTTGGATAGGTGCAACTCATACTTGTGTAGGATGGCAGGCATTCATGCATTTGACGTTGTGTCTCGGACGTAGTGGCACTGCATCATCATTGGGCTGGCTTGTTCTGGTGCAATCTTCTATTGCACTATAGGCTCAAGGCACTTCATTCCAACCTCTAGCAATATGCTCAGCTCCATTTTCCTTACCATCATCAATTCATCATAGCCACGAACACAGCTTAGCTCCAATATCACCAAAAGAGTTCCTAGTACTGAAACTACAAAACAAAGCACAAATGCATAAAAATCTATACAATAAAATGAGTTTAAGCAACAAATTCAAATCAGTTAATATCTAAATAAGTGGTTATAAAACTACTTATCAATTGTCAGAAGAATGGGAATGTTCTCGAGTGAGTCCCTTAAGGGTGTGAACACTAGAGGGCGTTTGACTTCTCCACCTCTTGGCAATGGAGGGTTTGAAGATTGTGCTTGAAAGGGAATGAAATTTCTCCTCTGGATAGGCATGTTCTGATTGCCTTTTTTACCCTGTAGTATCAAGGAAACATCCTCATCTTTCTTTTTATGGACCCTCCAAGGGTTGTTTCTATAATTTCTGGATTAGATGTACTCAGCAACAGCCTTAAGGGTAGCTAGGTCTTGAATCCTTCCTGACTTCAAACCCATCTAAGCCATTTCCCCATGTTTAATCATTACAAAAAATGGATTACCAATGCCAGCTAAGACTCTTTCATAGAAATGAGCTTCTTGTATGTCCATGAATGTCATGACCATTTTTGATTCCGTCATGGAAGGAATAACTTGAGCAGCAAGGCGCCTCCATCTTTGAGCATACTCTCTGAAAGACTCGTTGGATTGATTCTTGACCTTGGTAATCTGGTACCGGTCAAGAGCCATCTGAGACTGGAAGTTGTATTAAGTGAGGAAGGCGTGAGCTAGATCCTCCCAACTATGGATCTTTGAGTTGTCTAATCTGGTATACCACGAACGGTCTTCTCTAGTCAGACTTTTCTGGAATAGCTGCATCCTAAGCTTCTCGTCCTCTGCATAAGACCTAAGTTCTCCAATGAACACCTTCAAATGTGTGTAAGGATCTCCTAACCCATCATATTTTTCGAAGTAAGGAGTTTTAAATTTTTTTAGATAATGAACCCTAGGGAATATACAAAGGTCAACATATGAGACACTTCCATGTGCTCCAATTCCTTTGATTGCACGAAGGGTTTCTTCCATTTGAAGGACTTTCTTCCTGATGTCTGGATCTCTTTTGAGATGGGTGATATCATGACTTTGGTTGGTCGTATCCAACTGAAGTTCAGGTTCTATAATGGCTCTATCAGGACATTGGGTTCCTCCTTGTGTAGAGGATTCAATATATATGGGTATCCTCGTACCCTGAGTAGACTAGTCTAGTTCTTTAAGTAGAACACCCAAATCTGTGATTTGTTTACTTAATCTGTCAAATTCTTTGCGCGAAACTGGATTAAGGTCAGTCTAGTCTGATGACGACATAATTGACTGTAGGCTCGTGGCCTTTTTGGACTTTGATCGGGTAATAGGTCCAATTGCTTCCCTACAAAAGACTTGCGTAGTTTAGTCTTTAGGGAATGTGTGTGAATATCTACATGCTATGTATCCGTTCTAGGAATATTATACTGTAAGGCGGATGTTAGTTGTTTTATAATCCATGATAACATGTTTTAATTTATGTATGTACACATGTTTCTTCAAATTTCCCATTACACGGAGATGAATATGGAATGAAATTACAAGTAATTATTTTTACAAGTAATTTAAAATGAGAAAGCATGAAGAGACTTTCCTCCGTGTTTGGCTTATCAGAGGCTGACCTATCTTAGGTTACTCTCGCGGCTTTTTGGTATAAAGGTTCCCTAATCATTGCAATTTACTCGACGGGAAGTTAATCCGGTCTTTCAACTAGAGCAAATTTTGGTGGTTCCTTTCCTGAGCCTCGTTGGAATTAGTCTTCCTACGAGTCCAGTAATCAAACACCGATAGGATAGCCCCCTGATGGAGGAACCACACAACATACATTCACATACAACGTGTCTCACCGTTTATGAAAATGATGACATGTGCGAAGCCCTAATATCAGAAGCAAATATAGTGTAAAGCATTTATGTGCAGAAAAATATATGTATTCGTACACATTCATTATAAATGTAAATGCGACATCCACACACAAGCATATAACTATTTTGAAAAGATTTTAGTAGCGGCTTAAGTCCTCTTTACTGGAAGTGTCCCCAGCAGAGTCGCCACCTGTCGACGTCGGGATTTTTATTTGTCCCTTTTCGTTACTTGTTCTTTGGTGTTCTCATGCTAGGTGAGATTTTTTTGAAAAAACAAGTGAAAAAGGTTTGACATGTATCATGTCGACGATGGACTATTAAGAGACTCCAGTTGGTTTTTTATATGGTTGTACCATCATAACCGAGAAAAGGTTTGCACATTGACCCAGTGATATGACACTGCTAAACGAGTCGGTGAAACCGAGATTCATTAGGGTCTAGGGACTTGATTATGTGGAGGGAAGGTGTTAGGCACCCCCGGACATCCGTGTTACCACGGTGACCGCCACTTTTCAAGAAACTATTATATGAATGTGTGTGTGTGTGTGGATCAATGTGCAATTATTTGGAAGTAGTGCGAGGCCTTGTTAGCACCTATATACACAGGGTTTGAATTTGTGTAAAAATTTAGTTTTAAACAAGATATGGCAGTGATGTTTTAGAAAAGAGGTTTTTCAAACCCATATGCTCAATAGTAATTGAGACCTTTTACACTCCCATTTTTATTAAGTGTTACGCTTGATTATTTTTATTTTCGAGATGCGAAACATCTTTGAGAAAATAATATACAAAATTGTGTCGAACTCCTCGTGGGTATGAAAACCATCTGAGGAAATCCGAACACCGTGAATAAATTTACAAGTTGCTTACAACTGAAAAATGTCTGTCACGGGAACCAAATCTAGATCTAGTAGACTGAATCTGTGATCACATGATTCCTAGGCTCACATGATGCCCCAATTGATAATAAAGCAGTAAGCATGTATATATATATAAAAGATGTAAATATATATATATATATATATACAGACATGATCAGCCACCACGAAGCACCTCCATGGGGGATCAAAAATATAAATAAAGCTGTAAAAGAAATCAACTGCCACGGAGTAAACTCCAGGCGGGATGAAAAATAAAGAAAGCTGTAAAGACGGTCAACCACCACGAAGTAAACTCCACGAGGGACTAAATGTAAATATATATATATATATATATATAAGCAATAAACGCAACCGAATGTAAAATCCAGGCTCATTAAACAAAGTCCGACAATAGTGGATATATATATATATATATATATATACGAAAGTAAATAAACGCTCCAGACCGAAGTCTAGGCTCAATCGAGGCATAACTCGATAATCTTAGTCCATATATAAAAATATATATATATATATATATAAGTATATATATATGTACAAACTGAAGTAAAACCATGGACTGAAGTCCGGGCAAACACACGCAACACGACTCTCAACGAGAAGAATGGTGTGTGCAAAGATGAAGAGAAAAGCTTTAAAGTGTGTGAGAAGGCATATAGTGGGATGCCAAAGAAGACTTCTATATCTTTAAAGGGATGAACACTCGGCTCCCGCTGGTACAAAAGTAGCTATATGTGAGCTCACAAGTGTTTAAAATGAGAAAACACACAATGTAGGGTGAGTACAGAGCAAATTTGACAGGGCATCCTCGCCTTTTTCTCTTACAAAATGGCCACCCCAAGCCCTCTATTTATAGAGGGGGGAGCAGCAAGTGTATCTGTGGCTAGGCCGCAGATGTACCTGCGGCTGGCCGGGTTGCCCCGGGCTTCGCGGGTCTCGAAGTACATGCACGCATGCACTGTAATGTCCGCTCGAACTTTCAGAATTGCAATCTGGGCATCCGACTGAGGTATGTAAGACCTATTTCGGACCACCATTGTTGAGAGTTACGCAATAACATGGGATTAGAGGTTGTACGAAGTAAGGAAGATGGGACCACGCCCTCCGGTCTTCAAGCTTCAAATTCTATCTGTTACCCTGCGTAATAGTCACTCGGGATTGGACCTCTTTAGTTCTTGTGGAACATTGCTGTATAGAAATGTATGTATAAAATGTTGAGACGGCACGATGTGGCATCAAGGTTGCAAGATGATGACTTTGCCCCTCACCGGGGTTATCGTTGGTTTAGGATGATAAAGCAGACGTTGCTCATGGTTATATCTGAGATTGGACTGCTGCAAGTATTGAAGGTCCTCAGTGTCATCTCTGAGGTGTGCATGTCTTCCCATTGTCATCTTCGGGTCTTGTACTGAGTGCCGAGGTTGAAGCCGATCGCATGCATTTGAAATAAGCATTTCCGGGGTTATCTCCGGAACTGCATTCCTTAGGGTTATCTCCAAGGTTGGTAGCTGCTACTCCCAGTATTGGGACTGAGACTAAATATCTCGGGGTTATCTCCGAGATGGATCGGTCTTCTCCAGTGGAATTTTCGGTATTGGAACTGCATGCCTCGGGGTTATCTCCAAGGTTGGATCTAATACTTTCGGTGTGTGTTCGGGGTTGAGGCTGAACTTCCGGTATTATCCGGACTAGATGTGAGCTGTCTTCCAGGGTTATCTCTGAAAGATGAATTTGCCCTACTGCAATGTCAGTGAGAGGTGTGCAGGAAATTTTGAGCGCTCTATATATATATATATATATATATATATATATATATATATATATATATATATCGAACTGTCGAACTCTGTTTGATGAGCCCGGATTTTACATCCGGTCGTTATCGCTTTTATATCTATATATAGCGATAAATCATGAAATGATAAAACCGAGTAGGGATCCAGTATATATCTCGTGTGTTTCTGATATATATATATATATATATATATATATATATATTTATATTTCATTTAAATCCTTTGGAGTTTACTTCGTGGCGGTTGATAATTTTTACTACTTTCTTTACATTTCGTCCCGCCTGGAGTTTACTTCGTGGTGGTTGATCGTCTTTACAACTTTATTTACATTTCGGATCCCCCGTGGAGGTGCTTCGTGGTGGTTGATCTTATTTTGTAGCTTTATTTACATTTTCTGATCCCCAATGGAGGTGCTTCTTAGTGGTTGATCATGTCTCTATATATATTTACCGCTTTTATATATTTACATTTCCAATCCCCCATGGAGGTGCTTCGTGGTGGTTGATCATGTCTGTATATATATTTATAGCTTTTATATATATAACTGCTTATAACTTTTCATATAAATTGCGACATCATGTGAGCCTAGGAATCATGTGATCACATATTCAGTTTACTGAATCTAGATTCAGTTCCTGTGATGGACATTTTTAGCTGTAAGCTGCTTGTAAATTTATTCACAGTGTTTGAATTTTCTTGGATGGCTCCCATGCCCATAAGGAATTCGGCACTGCTTTGTACATTATTTTCTCGAAGATGCTTCGCATCTAGAAAATAAAAGCAATCAAGTCAAACATGTTAATAAAATAGAAGTATCAAAAGGTCTCAATTACTATTAAGCATAAGGGTTTGAAAAACCTCTTTTACAAAGCATCACTGCTATATCTTGTTTAAAACTGAATTTTTACATAAATTCAAACCCTGTGTATATAGGTGCGAACGAGGCCTCGCACTACTTCCGAATAATAGCACATTGATCGACACACACACACACACATTCATATAACAGTTTATTGAAAAGTGGCGAACACCGTAGTAGCACGGATATCGGGGGGTACCTAACACCTTCCCTCCGCATAACCAAGTCCCCGGACCCTAATGAATCTTGGTTTCACAGACCCATTTTGCAGTGTCACATCACTGGGTCAATGTGCAAACCATTTCTCGGTTGTGTTGGTACAACCATTTAAAAAACCAACTAGCGACTCTTACAGTCCAATCGTCGACATATAAATGTCGAACCTTTTCACAACTTGTTTTTTCAAATAAATCTCACCTAACATGAGAACACTAAAAGAAAAGAACAGAAAATAGACAAATAAAAATCCCGACGTCGACAGTCGTCGAACTCAACACCATGATCGTAGTCCCAGAAAATGAAATCGTCGAGCAAGGAGAGGAGATCGTAGAGAGAACTACGCAAGACAACGAACATCCACATCAAGGAGCAGAAATTAATCTTGAAGATTTCAGACAAGAAGAAATCAGGACAAATGTTCCAACAGGCAACAGATGGGCAAAAGATCACACTCAAAACCTAATTATTGGATATCCAAATGCAAGGGTCAAGACAAGAGCTGCCACTCAGAATAAGTGTTTCTCTCTAAGCTTTATGTCACAAATGGAACCCAAGAAGATAAGAGATGCTATGAAAGAGTCCAGTTGGATAGAAGACATACAAGAAGAATTGGATTAGTTTGAAAGAAACAAAGTATGGATATTAGTTCCAAGACCAATAAGTCATCCAACCATTGGCACCAAGTGGGTCTTCAGAAACATGATGGATGAAGATGGATTAATAACAAGGAATAAGGAAAGACTAGTTGCCAAAGGTTATTCTCAAGAAGAAGGCATTGACAACGACGAGACCTTCGCACCTGTTGCCTGTGACAAACGAGATTTTTGCAATTTAATTTGAATATTTATTAAAATAAATAAATATTTTTCGATGATTTAATTATTGAATTAATTAATTAGTGAATTTGTGGTAGATTAATTTAATTATATGTGTTATATTGATTAAATTAATGTGGAAAATTTTTGTATTCAAAGTATGTATTTAATTGAGCTTATATTTGATTAAATGAATTAATTAATAAGCATAATGTTAATCTAATTAATTTAATTATTAATTAGAGATTTAATGATTTGACATAATTAATAAATGGGAATTTAATTATGTGACTATGTGAATTAATGAGGAATTATGATATTTTATTTAAATTAAATCAAATAAGATATAGATTAATTACTTAAATGGGTATGACATTATTAAAATATATTATAAAGGATTAATTAAATTAAATGGAAAGAACCTTTTAAGTGCTAGCCAAACAAGGCCCTATGAGGAGTTGGGAGCAGTTAAACCATGTAAGGATTAACTGACCCCAACTGTGCGCATTAATTAGTCTTTTTCTTTTTACGTATTTCATTTATGTGACTTAACTTAGAGAAAATCAGAGAGAATTAGAGAGAAATTTTAAGGAAACTGGGAGATTGAAGAAGGAAGTAAAGAATAAGAGAGATTGCTATAGGGTAATCTCTTCAAACCCAAATTGTAATTACGTTTTTATTTTCTTTTGTGAAAAACTAACTCCAAGTTCTCTATAAACTAAAATTTGTGGCCAATGCGTTAAGAAACTGATAATATATTTTTATTAGAATTCATAAATCAATTTTATATGATGTATATATGATTGGAGTTGTTAATTTCACGTAATCACGCTAAAATCAGAGTTCTTCATTAGTAAGTGTTTTGACTTCTCTGTAAAACAAATATTGCATGGTCATTGAATGAATTGATGATTTATGTGTAGATATGTAACGCCCGAGAAAAATCGGATTTTTGAGAATTAAATTTTTATTTTTATTAAATGAATTTAATTGATTATTTATGGAGCAAGCTAATCGAAAGTCGTTCTATGACCTAGAAATGTCAGAACATCGTAGGATTTTGGCTACGTGGTAGAATTAAAGTGTTTGAATTTCCAAGACAAAAATAAAAGCTTTCCGAGAAAGTTTCCGAAAAATACTATTCACGCATTTCTGTTCAGGAATTATTTTTGAACTTTCGATAAATATGTAACGATAGAATATTGAGGTGAGATGGAATATCTAATAATATTTCAATTATGGAAAACGTAATATTTTGCCTGTGGACTTAATTTGAGAACGTTAAGAAAATCAAGCGTTAAGAAGTTAGGGTAATAATTGTATGATAAGTAAATTGTGCAAGGTAGAGTATACGAGTATGATACGAGGTATTATACGAGTATGTATGAATGATGGTATATCGTATATCATGAATTAGTATATGAGTTAGAATACAATAATTATACGTATAATACGTTATAAGGCTTTAAGCCAAATGTAATGGATTTGTTGAATTGTGTAGGAAATATATGTATTGTCCAATGGGATTAATGATAAGGCCCAAATGTAGGAGATGGTTAAGTCCAATATGAATTAATATGAAAGTCCAAAGTAATTTAATGTGCAAGCCTAAGTGTTTGAAATGTAAAGCCCAAAGATTTATTAATGCAAGCCCAATGTTTGTTTAATTACAAGCCCAAAGTAAAATTATGCTAGAAGCCCAAATGATTAAGTAAGTTAATTAAGCTAAGGCACAAAGTAATTATCCAATGGGTAAGAACCATGGAGTAACCCATGGATGATCCAATGTGATGAACAAGTAAACTTAGAGGCTAAGTTAGTGTGGTGAGCACACAAAGTGATTAATGTGATAATCAAGTATACTTAATGATTAAGTAAGTGTGGTGACCAAGTGTTGTGGTGAGCAAGTAGACTTAGTGGCCAAGTTTATTTAAGCCTTAAGTTAGGAATAGTAAGGAGGTGATTAAGGATGTGGGATGGCCTAATGACCAAACTACCCTAACCTTAGAAATCCTATAAATAGCAAGCTTTATTTTCATTTGTTGGTTGTTAGTTTTTCATCCAATAAACATATAAGTTGAGAGCTTATTTGGTTGAGAGAATAAGCACTTATAAAGTTAGACTTCTATTATTAGATTTTCCACAACAACTTATAGCTTAATGGCTTGAGAGAAAAAAGCTAGAGTTCTTATTAAGCAAGAAGCAAGAAGAGAATTGAGGTTTAGCAAGTGATCATCAAAGGGTAAGCAACCTTAATCCTTGATTCTCTTTCTCTTCCATTGTTAGAGAAGGGGGTATTGGTAGAACTAGTATGTTAAGGAATGATAAACCAAAGGGCTTAAGCCTTAATAAGCTGTATAAATTATGAATAAGCTATTCGTAATCATTTAAGTTACGAACTTATGAAGAACAATAATGAAAGTATAAGAACTTGTAAGAAGTGGTAATATGTTTACATTAAGAAGTTAGCATGATTAATAAGATGTAAGAATAAGGATATAAAGACTTAACTTGTTAATAAGTCATAAGCAATGAAATTAAGTATGTTATACTTTAATAAGTAGTTTATAAGTTTATGAGTTTTGAACTTATTAAGAACAAATATTAACTTATCATGTATATAAGTTAACAAAGCATATATGTCAAGATGATAGTATGATGGATTGAATCCAATTGAAACGGTTTAAAAATCTCAAGTAACGAAGTTTCGCCAAAATTTACACGACTAGACGACGATCGTCGAATTCATGAAATTCTCGGAATAGAAGTCAAATTTTGATATTGAGCTTGGAAACATTGGTTTTCAATGGAGAAAAGTCGTATTTATCATTATAGAGTTGCGGACTCAAAAATGGCCGGATTCCGACTTATAACAAAGAAACGAGCATTGAACGTTCACGAACGTTTATCGTTTTCGTTAAAAATGGACTAATAGGTGAATTTTTAGCAAACGAAGTTGAATAGATAAAATTCTTGCATGAACGCATAGAGTACGCAATTTATGAACCGTAGGCTCTTGAACAAGCCAATTCGGATTTATAACGAAGAAGTTACGACCGGGAGTCTCACTAAAAGAAAAATCTGTCAAAATTATCGATATTGCAGTAAGGCCATTTGCCATGAAGTCAAGGCAAGAATGGCCGGTGTTGCTTGTCATGAGACCGAACATTCGCCCCTGTTAACTGGAGTCGTATTGCGACAAATTACACTAGGAATGGCGCTGCAGCGCCGTGACCAAAATTTTGAAACCTAAAGTCACAGCAATGCATGAGCCTAAGAGAAAAAGTTGGCGCCTCGGTATGACAAAGACTAGGTCATGTACAGTAATAAAGGATCACAAGTAAAGAGATAGAGATAAGTAATTAGTAATGAACTAATACAGTAATAAACTTAATGGAGCATCATTGTAAACCTTAAGTAATACACTAAAGGTTAAAGATAAGTCGGCTATGAACATAAATGGTATGCAATAAATGTACTTAACCAATGACAATCGAGTTTCGATTAATAATGTAAGGACGTTAGTAAGCCGTGAGGAAGGATAATTAACTCGAACCAAGTTGTAATAATGAAATAATTTCAGTTAAATTATAGAAGAGAACGAAGTTGGTAAGAACGATGTAAAAGAACGACGGAAAGCCGGAACCAATAAATAACAAATCTAATACGAGATTAGATTGAGAAGAAGGGTAAAATTCTTTAGGAACCAAGTATGTTCATTCATGACCTAATGTGGTATGTTATGTGATTATGTGTTGTAGAGACTGTAAAGACTCAAAAGAAACGTAATTATTCGGTAGTAGACGCTGAAGGCAAGTTTTTCTTAAACATTTGTCTAACCTTCGTGTTAGCCAGGTTTTCAAATGATTCAAGTTATGAAATGCATGTATGGTTTTAAAGAAAGAGTCTATGCCAGTTTTAATTCGGTTAGACTAATCTTGATAGATTGATGGAACTGTTTACAAGTCTTTCAATATAGAAATGCTAATGCTATCTACGCCAACTAATTGGTATGAATTCAAGGTAAGCCTGAATATGAATAAACAAATGTATTTTTCATCGAGTATTCGATGGGCACGTGAGGTTGCCACAACTTAAACATACATACGTTTAATGGATGTAGTGTTGATCAACATAGAGTACTATAGGCTGATCACCTAGAAGTGCTCGTAAGATATGACGGACTTACGGACTTTGTGTCGGATTGTCCTTTTCAAAGAGACTATAAGACGTTCACGTCTTGAACCAGAATTGATGAATTACAGATTTTTGTTATTGCAAAATGTTTTGAAGGAAAAGAAACGCTATTTTAAGTTATTGATAGTACTTCGTAACTATCATCCATTTATTAAAGATATACGATTCCTATGTTTCAAGCATGCTTTTAAAAATGAAATTGTTATACTTGCTGAGCTTGTTATGCTCAAACTTACTTGAACCATATGATTGCAGCTTAGACGATATAACCAATGGATTCGACAAGGATAAAGTGAAGGCTAAAGCGAACTTGTAGCATACCTATGTAATAGTATAGGTTTGTAATGATAATATTTGATATTATGATAAGAACAAATGTAACGGTTATAAAGAACCTGGGGAATGGTAGTAATGTTTTGGAATATATATAAGACAGATTCTTTCTTTTGAGGCTTTTTAATTGAATGTTTGTGTGAACTGTAGCACCGTGGAGCACCATCTGTCGAGTTGAAAGAGACCCGGATTTGGGGGCATCACAAGATACATGATAATATATAATCATAACATGTTTTCTACCATCTATGTATATTTTCCAAACATTAAATCCGTATAAATATGTAGTAATTGGAATTTTTATAGTTACAGAGTGTAAAAGTTGTATATATGACCCTTACGTACAAATTAAATGTGTTAATCTTAAGTTGTATCAAAAATTTACACTTGTATATGCTTATGTATGTTAAAATGAACAAAACAGAATTTAAACGGATGGATTTGGTGAATTAACGAATCTGTAATGTTGAAATTCATATTTTCATCAAAATTTTACAAAATATGAAGAACAGTGAAATTAAATGTTGTAATCTATGTAATTACGTGAATTAAAGTGTTAGAATCATGCTAAAGGCTTTGTGTGATGTTTCTGTGAAGTCTATACTTCATGGGCAGCATTAAAATTCATAGTGTTAGTTTAATTTGGGATTTATTGGGTTGTTATGTGTGTTCTTCGAGAACTGCAGAATCTGGTTTATATGTCATAACGCCGCCAAGACCGCTTCAAAGAACAAATGCAAGGTGCTTGCACAGACAAATTTCATCTCAAGGCCAGACAAATACTCATCGCTACCAGACAAATTTCATCTCACTGCCTGCAAGCGTCTTCATCTCCAGACCGATTCAGAGAACAAATGTAGCGCACCCACGCTCTACCTGTAGAACTTTAGAAATTTTCTAAGTTTTCAAGTTTTGAAAACATGTTTTTAAAACCTTATGTAATTAACATGAAGACATGTCAAGCATATAATAATATGTTAATTAACTTATGTTATGTGATTAATTAATAAAACTTAAAAGTCCAATAACATATTCAAATAGTAATGTTGGGATTCGATAGGTATATCGAACTATTGATTAATGGGTATTGTGAATGTATTGATATGTAGGATTTAATAAAGAATGTGAATTAATCGTAGCTTGTGCAAGTGTCAAGTTTCTAAACCTTACTTTTATATTGAGCAAATATTCTATTTCTAAATTATTGTTGTTAAGCTAGTTCCTTAAATTCTAAATTACTCACTGATCAAGTCTTAGAATTGTATTTTATATCGAGTAAGCTCTTGTTCTTAATTGTTCAAGTTCAAGACTTCATATTAGATGCTATAATTCTTTTAAAGCATGAATTCAGTCATACAATACTTATTTCGATTGTATATTTTTTTGAATTTTATTCAATTGAATAACAGTTATTGTTGAACCATGTAAGACTAGCGAACCCTTATTGATTCGACTAGTCCATGGTTGATGAACGTTCTAAATTTCAGAAGTCTTGTTGAATTTATCCAAACCAAACTTCATTTGGTGTGGACTCTAATGTCAAACTGAGATGAACAACCCTGTATAGGGGATTAATTATGCTTTAGCGTTAAGATATTGTGCACAGTATGGTATTAAGGGATGATCCCCCTAAGTACGAGTAGAAGAATCCATAGTCTTATGTCTGTTAAAGGTTTCAAGTATAACCCTTGACAACCTATGACATAGTTCAAGGTCTTATGATCCTCAGAAGTTCTTTTGATTCCTGTTATTCATTCTTGATTCAAAAGTTAAGTTCCTTATTTCAGAAGTCTTTAATTCACTCGCATGTTATTACTTGTTGTTACATTATTATACTTGTAGGCAATCGTGCTCACTCTTGTGTAATAATAACATTGCAGTTAAGAACGAAAGGTCCGACGAGCCTTCTACTAGCAAAGGTAAGGGCAAGATTAACAAGTGATGAAGGCTTGTTGTTTATTTGTTATGTTACGTTTTAGACTTATGACAATATTGTGTAAGACTTAATATTTGTTTATGTTTCCGTATTTGAGATTTAAGGTTAGTATGACCTGGGATTGATGTATTTATTTCAGATGATGTAACTCCTTAAGGAGAGGATTTATTTCTATCTAATTTATGGTTTCATTTATTATGGGTAGATAGACATATGATGTTTGTATAGTGAACACTAAATCACGTGGGGAATTGAAGTACCCGGATTTGGGGGTGTCACAGGTTGGTATCAAAGTTGTAGGTTATTAACCTTAGGTTGGGGAAAAACCTTAGGTAGTAGCCTTATAGGAGAACATAATGATGGTAAACTCTTATCGAGTTCTAAGAAATGAATTTTTTAATTCATTGAAGATAATAAAAGACTTTATGTGTTTATGTGATAAATTTATGTGCTCGCTTGTACAGATTAGTAACTAAAACTTAAAACTGTGTTGTCAGGATGTCGGATGTTGGAGGAGCTAGTCGAGCTGGGGAGGAGGAACCCCGAGTACCTACAGAAGAGGAGCCACGAGACATTCATATCGTCAGGGAGCAGTTGGTACAGAGAGAGCCATCTCCGTTGATCACCATTGTTGGTCAGGAGCATGAGCCTGAAACTGATCCAGAGGAGGATCCTGAGGAAGAAGATGAGTTCCCACCGAACTCTATCAGTGCTGAGATATAAGATGAGCTATATGACCGTAACATAGAGTTACGAGACACTATTCAGGAGCTGAATGAGCGGACGGTTATTCAACAGCTTACCATCGAGCAGAGGGATAGGGAGGTAGTGACTCTTCACACACGTCTAGGAAATGTACAGTGGGATTTGGTTCATGAGAAGGGTCAAACCGAGGAGAAGTCCAAGGAAATAGAGAAGTTAAAGAATGAATTGAAAGAGAACTCAGCAAGGCTGACCATAGCAGAGGAGGCCTGGGTAAGAGAATCACGTCGTGCTGATCTTGCAGAAGAGAATTGTCGGGCTAAGAAGGCTAAGTTTGAAGAGACGTACTCTACGCTTCAAAATGAGATGAATGAGGCCCAGGATCGAGTTATGAGATACCATCGTACATGTTAGATCGCAGGACGATGTTTCGCATTATGGAAGAAGATCGTAGCAAGGTTATTCAACGCCTTAGCAGGCAGTGACAATAATAATTTAATTATGTGAAAACCTATCTGGTAGTTAAAATGTAAATTCTGATGTGTTTATAAACAAACGGAATATTTTGATGTTTTAAATCCTGTAGATTCTTTATCTCGGGATAGTTGATGTAAATAGCAGTGATGTTATCGTAGTTTGTCAAAACTTTTGATTAAATAAATATATCAAGTTGTTTGAGAAAATGTGTTAAGTGATTATGTTAAATTGTTTGAGTTAAGTCTTAAATATTTAGAGAATTGGATAAAGATCTAATAAGCATATATTTTAACAGAAATATGCCACCGAGAAGAAGACCAAACCGTTAACCAACTCAAGAAGAATCGACGAACAACAATAATGCCAATGCTAACCCCGTTCAGCAATTGGTGAACTTATTAACTAGAGCGATTAATAATCAACCTCAAGCTCCACCCATTACGACGTTCAAGGACTTCAAGGCGGTGGGACCGTCAGAGTTTAAAGGCTCCATGAACCCAATTGAAGCTCAAACTTGGGTTATGGAGATGGAAAAAGTTTTTGATGTCGCCAGAGTCAGAGAGGACTAGAAAACCACTTACATAACGTTCATGTTGAAATCTGAAGCCAGTTATTGGTGGAAAGAAAATAAGGTTCGTGGAGGAGAAGGTGTGATCACTTGGGAGAGGTTTAAGGAGATGTTCTTCGAGATGTACTTTTCGACAAGCTCTCAAAACCAAATGGGGGCACAATTTATGGAACTAAAGCAAAGAAATATGTCGGTGCCAGACTATGCAAC
This sequence comes from Panax quinquefolius, assembly GCA_020205615.1. Classification (NCBI taxonomy): domain Eukaryota; kingdom Viridiplantae; phylum Streptophyta; class Magnoliopsida; order Apiales; family Araliaceae; genus Panax; species Panax quinquefolius. The sequence continues at coordinate 37,667,532 of CM035170.1, forward strand.
AAGATTCAATGAGTTGGCTAGGTTCGCCACATATCAAGTGCACACGGATGAGAGAAAAGCAAGAAGGTTTGAACAAGGACTAAAGCCCTGGTTGTATAGTAAAGTGTTGATGTTTCAATTGAAGACGTTTGCTGGAGTACTGGAGAAGGTCATACTCGCTGAAGGTGGGAGCGATGCGATGACTAAGTGTAATCAGGATTAGAAGAAGAAGAAGAAGAGTGAAAATGAGGGAATTAATAAGGCTAGTGGAAGTAACACGTGAGGTAGTAACAATCAGAAGAGAAGGTGGTCTGACAACTCATCATCTGGAAATCAGCAAGGAGGTCAGAAGAAGAGGATTTAAGCATGCCCAACCTGCGGGAAAGCTCATCTGGGAGTTTGCATGAAAGGAAAACGAGTGTGCTACAATTGTGGTCAGGAAGGCCACATAACACCTAATTGTCCTAACCCAAAGAAGGGCGCCTGCTTCACTTGTGGCTCAAAAGACCATCTGGCAAGAGACTGTCCTAAGAAGGGATCTGGAGGGGCAGGATCAGGAGGAAATAGGGGAAACAGCAGTGGAAGTGCTCTGACTATCACGGGACCAACCGCAACCAACAGACTTACCGCCAAGACTTTCAACATGACAGTGCAGGATGCTGTGCAGTCTCGTGATGTGGTGTCAGGTATCATTCCGATCAATAAAGTTAATACTTATGTATTTTTTGATTTGGGTGCTACTTGTTCATTTATATCGATGACTTTGCTAAGAACTTAGAATTACCTAAAGATGAGTTAGAATACCCCATGAACATAGAAATTGTGAATAAAGAAATAATCTCTATTAAGCACGTATAAGAACTGTAGGGTGGATATTAAGGGTAATATTATGAACGTAGATCTTATCCCTATCAAACTTGGGGAATTCGACGTTATCTTGGGAATGGACTGGTTATTCAATTATGGGGCTGTAATTGATTGCTAGAAGAAGCGTATTAACCTTATGACTCCGTCAAAGGTTGTATTCTATGGCAGTAAGTCGCCTAGACAAGCGAGTTGTCTGACGATGATGCAGGATAGGAAGTTGTTAAGACAAGGATGTGTCGGATATCTAGCTTACATAGTCGACAGTCATAAAGAGAACCCGAAAATAGAGAAGATACTAGTAGTGAGGGACTTCGTAGACGTATTTCCAGATGATCTTCCAAGACTTTCACCAAACAGAGAGATTGAGTTTGTGATCGATTTAGCGCCAGGAACGGCTCCAATATCGAAGGCACCATATCGGATGGCTCCGATAGAGATAAAAGAATTAATGGTACAACTGCAAGAGTTACTGGACAAGAAGTACAATCAACCGAGTGTATCGCTATGGGGAGCGCTAGTGTTATTTATGAAAAAGAAGGACAGAACGATGCGGCTCTGCTTCGACTATAGAGAACTAAATAAGGTCACGATTAAGAATCGATATCCATTACCAAGGATTGACGACCTATTTGATCAATTGAAAGGAGTGAGATACTTTTCAAAGATAGACTTGAGGAGTGGTTATCATCAGTTGAAGGTGAGGCGAGAGGATGTTTCGAAGACACCGTTTAGGACTCAATATGGTCACTAAGAATTTCTGGTGATGTCATTCGGTCTAACAAATGCTCCTGTAACGTTTATGGACCTGATGAACAGGGTTTTTAAACCGTTTTTGGATAAATTTGTGGTGGTGTTCATCGATGACATTTTGGTATACTCAAAAACCAAGGAAGAACATGAAGAGCATTTGAAGGTAACGTTAGAAGCATTGCGAAGGGAAAAGTTGCATGCCAAGTTTTTGAAATGTTAATTTTGGATTGAGCGGGTACAATTTCTCGGACATGTGATTGATAAGGATGGAATTTCGGTAGATCCCTCTAAAGTCGAAGCTGTGATAAATTGGGATCAACCGAAAACGCCGTCGAAAGTAAGAAGTTTTCTTGGATTGGCAGTTTATTATAGAAGATTCATTCAAGACTTTTCCAAGATCGCAACTCCGTTGACGAATTTGACTAGGAAAGTTGTAAAATTTGTTTGGACGGAGAAGTGTGAGGAAAGCTTTCAAGAACTTAAGAAGAGGTTGAGTACATCACCTGTATTATCTCTTCCAGATGACACAGGAAATTTTGTGGTTTATAGTGATGCGTCGCATAAAGGACTGGGATGTGTGCTTATGCAAAATGGCAGGGTCATTGTGTAAGCATCACGACAATTGAAGGACTATGAGAAGGGGTATCCGACCCACGATTTGGAGTTAGCTGCCGTGGTTTTTGCTTTAAAAATCTGGAGACACTTTCTCTACGGGGAGAGTGTGAAATATATACAGATCACAAGAGTTTAAAATATATTTTTACACAGAAGGACTTGAATATACGCCAGAGAAGGTGGTTGGAGTTAATTAAGGACTATGATTGCAAAATTTTGTACCATCCAGGTAAAGCCAATGTGGTTGCCGACGCCTTAAGTAGAAAGGGTCGGGAGAAATTGATGATGTTGACAGCTCAGGAGGAGCTAATTTCAGCGATGGAGAAGATGGAAATAGAAGTAAAGCATTCTATGGAGAGTGATGAGAAGTTATTCCAGATGAAATCCGATACAACTTTGCTGGATAAAGTTAAGGAGACTCAACTTCAGGACAAAGAATGTGAGAAGGTGAAAGAGAAGATATCTGAAAGAACCGAACCGAGATTAAAGATGGACAATGAAGGAATACTGAGATTTGAAAGAAAAATTTGGGTACCGTCCGTGCCAAAGATTAAGGAAGACATTTTGAGTGAGGCTCATAGCTCACGATATTCGATTCACCCTGGTAGTACCAAGATGTACCAAGATCTTTGACAATATTTCTGGTAGCCAAATTTGAAACGAGATGTTACATAGTGTGTTGCCAAATGTCTGACATGTCAGAAAGTGAAAGAAGAGCATCAGGGTCCAAGTGGGTTGCTACAACCATTATAAATCCCAGAATGGAAATGGGAACACATTACGATGGATTTTGTGGTTGGCCTTCCGACAACTCAGAAAGGCTATGACGCAATATAGGTTATTGTTGTCTAACTGACAAAATCCGCACGTTTCCTTCCGATCAGGATCAAATTTAACTTAGACCAGTTGGAAAAATTATATATCAAAGAGATTATTTTGAGGCACGGAGTTCTGGTCTCAATTGTTTCTGATAGGGATCCGCGCTTTACATCGAACTTTTGGAAGCGACTACAGGAATGCATGGGTATGCAGTTGAGAATGAGTACGACATATCACCCTCAAACAGACGGGCTGAGTGAAAGAACGATTCACACATTAGAAGATATGTTAAGAGCTTGTATAATGGACTTTAAAGGAAATTGGGATGATCATCTAGTGCTCGTAGAGTTCAGCTACAACAACAGTTACCACACTATTATTGGCATGCCGCCTTATGAAGCGTTATACGGCAGAAAGTGTAGAACTCCGCTATATTGGGATGAAGTTGGCAAAAGACAATTACTAGGTCCAAAACTGGTATAGCAGACAGCAGAGATAATCAAAGTGATCCGAAGAAGACTGGTAGCAGCTCAAGATAGGCAGAAGAAATACGCTGATCCACACCGTAAAAATGTTGAGTTTGAATCGGGTAGTTATGTATTTTTGAAAGTCTCTTCCTGGAAAGAAAATTTCATATTCGGAAAGAAGGGGAAATTAAGCCCAAGGTTCATTGGACCCTTTGAATTACTGCGAAGGATTAGAGAACTTGAGTATGAGGAAGCCTTACCTCCAATACTCAAGAATGTCCACAACATTTTCCATGTTTCAGTTTTATGACCCTACAAACCCGATTACAAGCATGTGATTGAATATGAACCCCTACATTTTGAGGAAGATTTATCTTACGAAGAAATTCCTGTTCAGATTGTTGACAGGAAAGAAAAAGTTCTCATAAATAAAGTAATACATTATGTTAAGGTAATCTGGAGGAACCACAACGCTGAAGAAGCAACGTGAGAACTCGAAGAAAATATGATGAAAAATTATCCTCATTTATTACTTAATTTATGTGTAAGCAATTATGGGGACAGAATCTGTGAGACCCCGAATTTTATGAAATAAAAGTATTCAATTTTTCTAATTTGGTGAATGGTTAAATTGATAAAAGGTTAAAGTTAAGGGTGATATGTGAAAATTTTTCAAAGTAGACAAGTTGTCATAAAATACCCAGTTACTATTCACTCTAGTATTATTCACTCGGGTATTTGGGACACTTTTTGTGTCAGAGTACTATTCATAAGTTATTATTCATGAGTTACTATTCATGAGTTACTATTCACGAGTTACTATTCGTGAGTTATTATTCACGAGTTACTATTCACGAGTTACTATTCACAGGATACTATTCACTCGAAAAAAATATATTTCTTTTTGGTCCAAATCATTTTTGGGTACAATATTATTCCATGAAGAGATGTACTAATTTTTCAGACCGTTCGTTGAAATTATAATAGAAAAGCTTTTTATATAAAACAGAATACCTTTATAAAGTTATTTTATAAATAAAATATATTATATTCTATTATGCATAGTATTTTGTATAGTAAAATCTTTTTATATAAAATAGAATACTTTTATAAAGTTATTCTATAAATAGAATATATTATATTCTATTATATGCATAGTGTTTTGTATAGTAAAATCTTTATATATAAAACAGAATACTTTATTAAAGTTATTCTATAAATAGAATATATTATATTTTATTATGCATAGTGTTTGCATAGTGCTTGCATAGTGTTTGCATAGTAAAAATCTTTTTATATAAAATAGAATATATTTTATTTTATTTAAATGATTTTGCTTTAAATATGGACCATCCGATCAAAGTAAATCAATCTGGATTGTTCATGGGTTGGTTACTATTCATTCCATTCTTCTATAAATAGAAGCTCATTCTTTCATTATTTCTTATGAATTCACTGAAACTCTAGAGAGAGAAACTATAGAGAGAATTCTTCTTCTATAATCTTGAGCGTATTTCTTTAGAGTTTTAGAAAACTTTGAGAGTAGTGCATGTTTTCTTCGAGTACATCCTCGCCCTACTAGTCGGAATACTCTTATTTGAAAGGTAAAGGGATATTATTATGGTAAAAGATATTATTTGTTGTACCCGTAAGGGGTGTTATTCTTTCGTATTCATGAAGAGAACTTCTATTATTCCATTCTTTATTATTCTGTTGGAATAACCTGTATGCGCGATTTATCCTATACTTGGTGGAATGACCTGTATATGTGGTTTACCCAATACATGGTGATCTTCTTTTGTTATTCCATTCTTTATTATTCTGTTGGAATAACCTGTATGCGCGGTTTACCCTATACTTGGTGGAATGACCTGTATATGTAGTTTACCCAATACTTGGTGATCTTCTTCTGTTATTCCATTTTTTATTATTATGTTGGAATAACTGTTTATGCGAAGTACCGCATACTTGGTGAAATTCTTTTATTATTCCGTTCTTTATTATTCTCGCCGGAATATCTGTCGATGTAATTTCACGACACAGTTCCATTATTTATTATTTCAGTATTTAATATTCTCGCTTCGGAATATCCTGTTGGTGTAATTTCACGACTGGTTCCATTATTTATTATTCATTGGAATAACCTATATACTGTGATTATCAGTATATACCGGTGAAGTCTGTTGTTATTCCATTCTTTATTATTCTCTTGGAATAACTCGATATATCTGTGACACTGTCAGTATACCGGTGAAGTCTGTTGTTATTCCATTCTTTATTATTCATTGGAATAACTTTGATATCTGGGGATTACTAGTATACTGGTGAAATCTGTTGTTATTCCATTATTTATTATTTCATTCTTTACTATTCGCCGAATATCTTATCATGCATTTTACGTGGGACTGGTTCCATTATTTATTATTCGCATTTATTATTACGTTGGAATAACTCATGCGTCGCATGCGGATTACGCACGCATGGTGAAATTCTTGATTAGTCCATTCTTTATTATTATGTTGGAATAACTTTCATACATGGCAATCTTGCATATATGGTGAAATTCTTTTATTATTCCATTCTTTATTATTATGTTGGAATAACTTTATGCATGAAATAATCGCATACATGGTGAAATTCTTTTATTATTCCATTCTTTATTATTATGTTGGAATAACCTATTTATGCGAAGTACTGCATACATGGTGAAATTCTTTTATTATTTCATTCTGTATTATACTGTAGGTTATTAGTTTTACAGTTGTATGTCTTTGGCCTATAGTGCAAAGATGATATGTTGTTGAATATCTTTGGCCTGTAGTGCAAAGATGATCTGTTGTTTTATAGCTTTGACCTGTAGTGCGAAGATGGACAGGTGTATGACATGATCATGACCACTAGTGATACTAACGAATACCCCTGGCCGTAGTGCATGGATAATTTAATGATGTGATTGGTAGGATCATGACCATTAGTTAACAGTTGAATGTCTTTGGCCGTAGAGCACTGACAGACAATTGATTGGTATGATCATGACCATTGGTTTTATAGTTGAATATCTTTTGGCCGTGGTGCAAAAAGATAGACAATCGATTGGTATGATCATTGTTATTACATTTGAATATCTTCAGCCTTTGGGGTAAGGATATTGTGTAAACATTATATTAATCCTTTGTGGCAAGGAGAAACTGTTGATTTACATGATTATAAATATGAATTATGAACTTAATTAAAATCTTTAGTGGTTTAGGTGAAGACACGTGATGAAAGTTCTTTTTGTCTTGGGTACAACGAAGAACTGTTGATGAGTATTACAAGAATGAAATATTAACGACGGACTTTTAATTTGGAGGAGAAAGTAGACATTATGTTCTACTTGACTCTTCTAATGGATTGTTGATTCCGCTGCAATTATGGTTGAAAAGTTTTATTATCTACTATATGTTCTAAATCTCTGATTTATTATTGACAAAAGCTATTGATAATTTAATTATCTTTAGTTATGATATTCTTTACTGGGCAAGTTGTGCTCACCCTTTTGCTTCACAATTCCTTTCAGGTAATAAGAGTGTAGCTGGGTCGAGCGGGAATAACAGGGAAATAGTGTGATGCTCCGAGACTGTCGAAGTTTCTCAATACATTATAAAATGGCATGACTTGCAACAGATAATTGTATTGAGGACCTAAGATGTGTGTGTCGTATTTTATACGTCACTTAATAATTGATTTTGGCGAACAACAATAGGGTGATGAGAACCCGACTTTGAAAGCTTCAAAAGTACACCTCATTAGAATAAACAAGATAGTAATCTTCTTTGGGGTCTTGAAATATTTGCTGCTGTATTTTATATGTCATTGTAATAATTTGAGTTTGGATACAATCTACGAGATAATATTGTATTAAAACTCACAATTAACTGTTGTCGTATTCTGCACGACAGTTCAACAGTTGTATAAATGAAGATTGTATTTAATTTTTATAGTGTGATATCTGGCGACTCAGAATGGGTTGGGTATACCTATTTTGGGGGCATCACAATTGGTATCAAAGCTTAGGGATATGATCCCTGGCTAAGATGTGAAACAAGAACTAGGAGGGGAGAGACGGGGAATTCCTTCGCTAGTATGACCTACCTAAGTTTATTTGGTATTTAATTGGTAGTCAGAGTATAGGGATAATATGTGGCATGTCAATTAACCCTTATTTTGAAACTGTATTCTAGAATGATATCTGAAATATAGGAGATAAGCAATGGGAAAATTATGATACATAGGAAATAACCGGGAAGGTACAATTCGAAAAGAAAGCAAGGTATTCTCATCTCTTCGAATACCAGGTACGTACGTAAATTTCGAGGGCGAAATTTCATAAGGAGGGGAGATTGTGAGACCCCGAATTTTATGAAATAAAAGTATTCAATTTTTCTATTTTGGTGAATGGTTAAATTGATAAAAGGTTAAAGTTAAGGGTCATATGTGAAAATTTTCAAAGTAGACAAGTTGTCATAAAATACCCAGTTACTATTCACTCTAGTATTATTCACTCTCAATTATTTGGGATACTTTTTTGTAGGTTCGAGTACTATTCACAAGTTACTATTCATGAGTTACTATTCACGAGTTACTATTCACGAGTTACTATTCATGAGTTACTATTCACAGGATACTATTCACCTGAACAATATATATTTCTTTTCGATCCAAATCATTTTGGGTACAATATTATTCCATGAAGAGATGTACTAATTTTTCGTGAATCGTTGGTTGAAATTATAACGTGAAAAGCTTTTTTTATATAAAGCAGAATACTTTTATAAAGTTATTCTATAAATAGGATATATTATATTCTATTATGCATAGTGTTTTGCATAGTAAAATCTTTTATATAAAATGTAATACTTTTATAAAGTTATTCTATAAATAGAATATATTATATTCTATTGTGCATAGTGTTTTGTATAGTAAAATCTTTTTTTATACAAATGTAATACTTTATTAAAGTTATTCTATAAATAGAAAATATATTATATTTTATTATGCATAGTGTTTGCATAGTGCCTGCATAGTGTTTGCATAGTAAAAATCTTTTTATATAAAATAGAATATATTATATTTTATTTAAAAAAAATTTCTTTAAATATGGACCGTCCGATTAAAGTAAATCAATCTAGACTGTTCATGGGTTGGTTACTATTCATTCTATTCTTCTATAAATAGAAGCTCATTCTTTCATTATTTCTTACGAATTCACTGAAACTCTAGAGAGAGAAACTATAGAGAGAATTCTTATTCTATAATCTTGAGCGTATTTCTTTAGAGTTTAAGAAACCTTTGAGAGTAGTGCATGTTTTCTTCGAGTACATCCTCGCCCTACTAGTCGGAATACTCTTATTTGAAAGGTAAAGGGATATTATTATGGTAAGGGATATTATTTGTTGTACCCGTAAGGGGTTTTATTCTTTCGTATTCATGAAGAGAACTTTTGTTATTCCATTCTTTATTATTACATTGGAATAACTTTTGTATGCTGTGATTTTACCTATACTTGGTGGAATGACCTGTATATGGGGTTTACCCAATACTTGGTGATCTTTTTTTGTTATTCTATTCTTTATTATTCTCATTGGAATAACTCAGATATCGCATGTGGTTTACCCTATACTTGGTGGAATGACCTGTATATGCGATTTACCCAATACTTGGTGATCTTCTTCTGTTATTCAATTTTTTATTATTATGTTGGAATAACCTGTTTATGCGAAGTACCGCATACTTGGTGAAAATCTTTTATTATTCCGTTCTTTATTATTACTCGAGAATATCCTCGATTGTGAATTTCACGACTTGGTTCCATTATTTATTATTCCGTATTTAATATTCTGTCGGAATATCTTGTCGGTTTGAATTTCACCTGACCTGGTTCTATTATTTATTATTATGTTGGAATAACCTGTATACGCGGATTACCGTATACCTGGTGAAGTCTGTTGTTATTTCATTCTTTATTATTCTGTTGGAATAACCTATATATCTGTGATTCAAAGTATACAGTGAAGTTTGTTGTTATTCCATTCTTTATTATTCTGTTGGAATAACCTGTATACGCGGATTAGTGTATACCTGATGAAGTCTGTTGTTATTCCATTATTTATTATTTCATTCTTTACTATTTTGTCAGAATATCTTGTCTGTGCGTTATACGCCGGACCTGGTTCCATTATTTATTATTCAACATTTATTATTCTGTTGGAATAACCTGTCTGTGCGGATTACGCACGCATGGTGAAATTCTTTAGTTATTCCATTCTTTATTATTATGTTGGAATAACCTCTCTATGCGAAGTACTGCATGCATGGTAAAATTCTTTTATTATTCCATTCTTTATTATTATGTTGGAATAACCAGTCTATGCGAAGTACTGCATACATTCTTTTATTATTCCATTCTTTATTATTATGTTGGAATAACTTTTATACATCAATCTTGCATACACATGTGAAATTCTTTTATTATTTCATTCTTTATTATACTGTTGGTTAATTGTTTTACAGTTGTATGTCTTTGGCCTGTAGTGCAAAGATGTTATGTTGTTGAATATCTTTGGCACAGTAGTAAAAAAGATGATCTATTAGTTGTGACTTTGACCGTAGTAGTGCGAAGATGGACAGGTGTATGACATGATCATGACCACTAGTGATACTAACGAATATCCTTGGCCGTAATGCATGGATAATTTAATGATGTGATTGGAAGGATCATGACCATTAGTTAACAGTTGAATGTCTTTGGCCGTAGTGCACTGACAGACAATTGATTGGTATGATCATGACCATTGGTTTTATAGTTGAATATCTTTGGCCCGTAGTGCAAAGATAGACAACTGATTGGTATGATCATTGTTATTACATTTGAATATCTTCAGCCTTTGGGGTAAGGATATTGAGTAAACATTCTATTAATCCTTTGTGGTAAGGAGAAATTGTTGATTTACATGATTATAAATATGAATTGTGAACTTAATTAAAATCTTTAGTGGTTTAGGTGAAGACACGTGATGAAAGTTCTCTTTGTCTTGGGTACAACGAAGAACTGTTGATGAGTATTACAGGAATGAAATATTAACGATGGACATTTAATTTGATGGAAAAAGTAGACATTATGTTCTACTTGACTCTTCTAATGGATTGTTGATTCCGCTGCAATTATGGTTGAAAAGTTTTATTATCTACCATATGTTCTAAATCTCTGATTTATTATTGACAAAAGCTATTGATAATTTAATTATCTTTAGCTATGATATTCTTCTTGGACTAGTTGTGCTCTCACCTTTTGCTTTCACAATTCCTTTCGAATGTAATAAGAGTGTATTTGGGTTGAAGCGGGGATAATGGGGAAATAGTGTGATGGTCCGAGACTATCGAAGTTTCTCAATACATTATTAAATGGCATTATTAGCAACAGATAATTGTATTGAGGACCTAAGATGTGTGTGTCGTATTTTATATGTCACTTAATAATTGATTTTGGCGAACAACAATAGGGTGATGAGAACCCGACTTTGAAAGCGTCAAAAGTACACCTCATTAGAATAAACAAGATAGTAATCTTCTTTGGGGTCTTGAAATATTTGCTACTGTATTTTATCTGGCATTGTAATAATTTGAGTTTGGATACGATTACATGAGACAATATTGTATTAAAACTCACGATTAATCGTTTGTCGTACTCGCACTTGCGACGATTCAACGATTAATATAAATGACGTTTTATTTAATTTTTATAATGTGATATCTGGCGACTCAGAATGGGTCGGGTATACCTATTTTGGGGGCGTCACAGAATCTTTGTAAGTGGGGGAGTATGTAACGGGACGAATTGATTGAGTCGTGATTCTGGGGACAGAATCCTTTTAAGGGAGGAAAGATGTGATAAACGAGGTTTTTGCAATTTAATTTGAATATTTATTAAATTAAATAAAAAAAATTCAACGATTTAATTATTGAATTAATTAATTAATTGTTGAATTTGTGGTAAATTAATTTAATTATGTGTTATATTGATTAAATTAATGTGAAGAATTTTTGTATTCAAAGTATGTATTTAATTGAGCTTATTTGATTAAATGAATTAATTAATAAGCATAATGTTAATTTAATTAATTTAATTATTAATTAGAGATTTAATGATTTGACATAATTAATAAATGGGAATTTAATTATGTGACTGTGAATTAACGAGGAATTATGATATTTTATTTAAATTAAATCAAATAAGATATAGATTAATTACTTAAATGGGTGTGACATTATTAAACTATATTATAAAGGATTAATTAAATTAAATGGAAAGAACCTTTTAAGTGCTAGCCAAACAAGGCCCTATGGGGAGTTGGGAGCAGTTAAACCACGTAAGGATTAACTGACCCCAACTGTGTGCATTAATCAGTCTTTTTCTTTTTACGTATTTCATTTATGTGACTTAACTTAGAGAAAATCAGAGAGAATTAGAGAGAAATTTGAAGGAAACTGTGAGATTGAAGAAGGAAGTAAAGAATCAGAGAGATTGCTATAGAGTAATCTCTTCAAACCCAAATTGTAATTACGTTCTTATTTTCTTTTGTGAAAAACTAACTCCAAGTTCTCTGTAAACTAAAATGTGTGGCCAATGTGTTAGGAAACTAATAATATATGTTTATTAGCATTCATAAATCAATTCTATATGATGTATATGTGATTTGAGTGGTTAATTTCACGTAATCACGCTAAAATCAGAGTTCTTCATTAGTAAGTGTTTTGAGTTCTCTGTAAAACAAATATTGCATAGTCATTGAATGAATATATTATTTATGTGTAAATACATGACAATATATAATCGTAACATGTTTTCTACAATCTATGTATGTTTTTGAAACATTAAATCCATATAAATATGTAGTAATTGGAATTTTTATAGTTACAGAGTGTAAAAATTGTATATATGGCCCATATGGCCCTTTCGTACAAATTAAATGCTTTAATCATAAGTTGTATCAAAACTTTACACTTGTATATGCTTATGTATGTTAAAATGAACAAAACATAATTTAAACGGATGGATTTGGTGAATTAACGAATTTGTAATGTTGAAATTCATATTTTCATCAAAATTTTACAAAAATATGAAGAACAATGAAATTAAATGTTGTACTTTGTGTAATTACGTGAATTAAAGTGTGAGAATCATGCTAAAGGCTTTGTGTGATGTTTCTGTGAAGTCTATACTTCATGGGTAGCATTAAAATTCATCGTGTTAGTTTAATTTGGGATTTATTGGGCTGTTATGTGTGTTCTTCGCGAACTGCAGAATCTGGGTCTACGTCAGTCATGCCGCTTGCCGCTCAAAGAACAAATGGAGCACCGCTTGCATGTGCCGTCAGTAGCGCGTGCCTTTGCAAACAGACCTGCCGCTTATAACAACCCGAGAATTTAAAAAAAAAAATTGAAATTTTAATTAATTGATTTAAGGTTCAATATTAGAACCTAGACATAAAATAAATGTATGCGTTTGATATTTTTGAGAAGGAATTTTGAGGATTTCAAAATTATGTGAAGGATTTTGGTGAATTATTCAGGATTAAGGGTATAAGAGTATATGTTCTGTGTATATGTTTATATATGTGTACAATATGTGGTTAAGGGTCAACGGTTGACCAGATAAACCCTAATATTATATTAAGAACGTCAACGTTCAGTTAGAACTTACGATTAATAAGAAACCCTAAAATTTGTTCTGGAAACCCTAATTTTAGTTCCGAAAATTCAAAACCCTAATTCAGATATTGAAAACCCTAATTTGGGAATTCACATGCTAGTATAAGGTTTAAACGTTATTAATAATAACCTAATTAGGGATAACCCTAATTGATTTAGAAAACCCTAATTTATGGATTAAAAACCCTAATTTATAATTAGGGAAAACCTAATTGTTAATTTAATAATTTTAATGTTAATTAGGAAACCTTAATCCTAATTTTCAAGTTATAAGAAATTAGAAAACCCTACTCTAATTAGGAAATCTAAATTCTAAATTAGAAAGATTATATTTCTATTTAAAACCCTAATTCGTGGGTTATAAACCCTAATGACCAATTTTGACCCTAATTGCTAAATTAGCAATTTTAATTAGGAAATAATTATCCTAATTAGCAAGCTTGGATTATAATTAGGAAATTTTAATATAATTAGAAAATTCTAATTATAATTTAGAAATATTAATTTTCTATTTTGAAAACCTAATTTGAAAATTCTAGAATTTATTTTTAAAACCTAAGGGTTCAAACCCTAAGGGTTCAAACCCTAAACCCTAAGGGTTAGGGCAAAAGACCATGTTGTCATTAAATTTGTGTGCAAAATGACCTTAATACCCTTATTGCATTATTTGACTTAACTTATAAATCTAGTCCTATCTTGGGTTGGTGAGCCACCCGAGCACTACCATGAGACTTATTTGTCCAGCAATCAGCCATCTAGATCAGCCACCATACATTGCATCAAGTCATTTATATAGATTAAAAGAGAGAAAATGGTTACTTCCATTTTCATTTTTCTCCAATAACTTCTCTCTCTAAAATCCAAACATGGTGAGTGGGAGAGAGTAAGATACAAAGCTAAGATCATGTGTTAGCACCCCAATATCAGATCACTAAGATCAGAATCAAGGATCAAAGTTAGAAAATGTATAAACCCAAAATTTTTTGATATCAGTGATCTTATGTTATATGTTGGAATTGATTATTTAAAGTTATGTATTAAGGTGCCACTTGATGATCTGGGTTGCTATATAGTGAATCCATAACATCAAAGTGCTCGAAATAGTCTTTTTTAGAAATCTGGGAAAAGATGGAGAAATGGTCTGACAGTCATATGTCAAAGGCCTTAAATCTCTCTGTGTTAATGGTTAGGTGTGTTTTATGTTGTTGATCTGTTCTTTGTTGTTAGGGCTTGGATCTTAGACTTGAATCAAGCTCAGATCATGTGTTTATTGCAAGTTATGATCGGTCAAAGTGCGTTGACCAGGCATGACTTCTGGAAATCTGGGCAAACCAAGAAAGTATGACAGTGATATTGCAAGCCTTGATCTTGCTTGTCTTTTATGTTTTATGTCACGTTGTTGTTTTGTAGTTGTAGCATGACATAAGGACTACATGTTAAACCCTTTAGATCACCTAGGTCCATAACAGAAACGATGTTATAGACGGTCAAACATGGGTTGACCATCATGCCAGATGAAGATTCTGGGAAACCTAGAAATCTTCAAAGGCAGTTCTTGGCATGCACTTTGACCATCCTTTATCTGTCTTATGTGATGTTTTTGTTATGATCTAATGTTATAAAATTGTACACTGACATCAATACTACATGAATGAATCAATAAAACACCCTAACAAAGCCGGGGACGTGGAGATTAAAAGGACCAAAGTAGCACCTACGTCTGTTCTTCATTTTCTGGAAAACCCTGAAATGAAGAACATCGTTGTTAGATTTTTTAGAGGCTCAGATCTTCTAAGTGTAAAGTTGTATGGCCATGAACTCAGTTTTTAGTTGTTGTATTACATGAGTACTACAATTATAACTCATTAGAAAATCCATAAGCGAGATAACCCAGAATTTAGAACCGGTCAAACAAGACACTTTGTCTACTGACATGCGTTTCTAGGTTTGATGAAGAACATGTCAAGAACACCTATAGCTACGGGTCTGTCGTTATAGGGCCATTTTAGTAATTATTAATTTCCAAAAATGATTATTTTAATTAAATAAATTGAAATAAATAGTTTTTAATTATTAAAAATACAAAATAAATTCCTAAAAATTATTTTAAAGTCTGAAAATTAGTTTTTAATTATTTTGAGTATATTTCATAAATATTTAATATGTTTTGTGTATATATTTATATATGTGTACAATGTGTGGTTAAGGGTCAAGGGTTGACCAGATAAACCCTACTCTAATTAGGAAATCTAAATTCTAAATTACAAAGATTATATTTCTATTTAAAACCCTAATTCGTGGGTTATAAACTCTAATGACCAATTTTGACCCTAATTGCTAAATTAGCAAGTTTAATTAGGAAATAATTACCCTAATTAGCGAGCTTGGATTAATTAGGAAATTTTAATATAATTAGAAAATTTTGAAAACCTAATTTGGAAATTCTAGAATTAATTTTTAAAACCTAAGGGTTCAAACCCTAAACCCTAAGGGTTAGGGCAAAAGACCATGTTGCCAATAAATTTGTGTGCAAAATGACCTTAATACCCTTATTGCATTATTTGACTTATCTTATAAATCTAGTCCTATCTTGGGTTGGTGAGCCACCCTAGCACTAGCATGAGACTTATTTGTCCAACAATCAGCCATCTAGATCGGCTAACATGCATTGCATCAAGTCATTTGTATAGTTTAAGAGAGAGAAAATGGTTACTTCCATTTTCATTTTTCTCCAAGCACTTCTCTCTCTAAAATCCGAAAATGGGGAGTGGGAGAGAGTAAGATACAAAGCTAAGATCATGTGTTTGCATCCCAATATCAGATCACTAAGATCAGAATCAAGGATCAAAGTTAGAAAAGATATAAACCCTCAAATTTGAAATCAGTGATCTTATGTTATATGTTGTAATTGATTCTTTAAAGTTATGTATTAAGGTGTCACTTCATGATCTGGGTTGCTATATAGTGAATCCATAACATCAAAGTGCTCGAAATAGTCATTTTTAGAAATCTGGGAAAAGATGGAGAAATGGCTTGACAGTCATATGTTAGAGGCCTTAAATCTCTCTATGTTAATGGTTAGGTGTGTTTTATGTTGTAGATATGTTCTTTGTTGTTAGGGCTTGGATCTGAGACTTGAATTAAGCTCAGATCATGTGTTTATTGCAAGTTATGATCGGTTAAAGTGCGTTGACCGGGCACGACTTCTGGAAATCTGGGCAAACCCAGAAACCCAGAAAGTTTGACAGTGATAATGCATGCCTTGATCTTGCTTGTCTTTTATGTTTTATGTCACGTTGTTGTTTTGTAGTTGTAGCCTGAAATGAGGACTACATGTTAAAGCCTTTAGATCACCCAGATCCATAACAGAAACGATGTTATAGACGGTCAAACAGGGGTTGACCATCATGCCAGATGAAGATTCTGGGAAACCCAGAAATCTTCAAAGGCAGTTCTTGGCATGCACTTTGACTAGCCTTTATCTGTCTTATGTGATGTTGTTGTTATGATCTAATGTTATAAAATTGTACACTGACATCAATACTACATGATTGAATCAATAAAGCACCCTAACCAAATCGGGGACGTGGAGATTAAAAGGACCAAAGTAGCACCTACGTCTGTTCTTCATTTTCTGGAAAACCCAGAAATGAAGAACATCGTTGTCAGATTTTTTAGAGGCTCAGATCTTCTAAGTGTAAAGTTGTATGGCCATGAACTTAGTTTTTAGTTGTTGTATTACATGAGTACTACAATTATAACTCATTAGAAAATCCAGAAGTGTGATAACCCAGAATCTAGAACCGGTCAAACAAGACACCTTGTCTACTGACATGCGTTTCTGTGTTTGATGAAGAATATGCCAAGAACACCTATAGCGAGGGGTCTGTCGCTATAGGGGCCTATCGACGTCGGGATTTTTTATTTATCCATTTTCGTTACTTGTTCTTTGGTGTTCTCATGTTAGGTGAGATTTGTTTTAAAAAAACAAGTGAAAAAGGTCTGACATGTATCATGTCGACGATTGGACTGTAAGAGTCGTCAGTTGGTTTTTTAAATGGTTGTACCAACACAACCGAGAAAAGGTTTGCACATTAATCTAGTGATGTGACACTGCTAAACGGGACGGTGAAACCGAGATTCATTAGGGTCTGGGGACTTGCTTATGCAGAGGGAAGGTGTTAGGCACCCCCCGATATCCGTGTTACCACGGTGACCGCCACTTTTCAAGAAACTATTATATGAGTGTGTGTGTGTGTGTGTGTGTGTGTGTGAATCAATGTGCAATTATTTAGAAGTGGTGTGAGGCCTCGTTCACACCTATATACACAAGTTTGAATTTATGTAAAAAAACAGTTTTTAGCAAGATATGGCAGTAATGTTTTGTAAAAGTGGTTTTTTAAACCCTGATGCTCAATAGTAATTGAGACCTTTTACACTTCCATTTTATTAAGTGTTCGGCTTGATTGCTTTTATTTTCGAGATGCGAAGCATCTTCGATAAAATAATATACAAAATGGTGTCGAACTCCTCGTGGGTATGAAAACCATATGAGGAAATCCAGACACCGTGAATAAATTTACAAGCTACTTACAGCTGAAAATGTCCATCACGGGAACCGAATCTTGATCCAGTACACTACACCAAAAATGGCCTCTAGTGAAGGACAAATCCTTCACTAGAGGCCCTATATCACTCACAAGTGATTTATTGCGAAGAAATATTTCCTTCACATGAGTGCTCACATTAGACCTCCTCGCAATTAGGTATCCTTCGCTATGTAGTAACTAAATATTTTTTGTGAATAACTTTTTTATTCACAATTTGTATTTAGTAATTGAATATTGTTATTTAGTGAAAGATTGGTTTCCTTCACAAATAATATTTGAAGGACTATTTAAAATTAGTGAATAACTGTTTCCCTCACAAATAATATATTGTGAAGAACAAATTTATTTAACGAGAGAAAATTTTCCTTCACTAATTATAAATTGAGAATGTATCTTCAAATTAGTGAGGGAAATATTCCTTCATTGATGATTAACTAATTAACTAGAAAAGATTTAGTGAGGAAAATAATCCTTCATTAAAATACATTTCTCAAGTAAAATCCTTCACAAATTATAAATTTGTAAAAAAAAAATTAATTGATAAATAATCAAAATTCATTGCAAATTATAATTAATTTTCAAATCACTAATTTATATTTATTATTATTATTGTTATTATTATTATTATTATTATTAAATTTAATATTTCAACATAATATTAATGCCATACTTTTTTTTTGCTAAATTTAAACTGTATTAAAAAAATAGAAAGTGTACAAATTTCAAGGGGTATACCCCAGACCAAATATACCATGACCATCATAGGACAGGCCCTATGATGGGAAGAGTATACTAGAAGCACAAGGCTAAACATCAAGCATGATACAAAGAAGCACAAGGTAAGAATATACAACACAGACCCAAAAGCAAAAACAAAAGGAGACCAGCAGCCCAAAACCAAGAGGCTGCTGGATAGTGACATCAGCAGACAGCCGAAAAGCCAGCAGTCCGGCAATCTTGTCCAACAGCAAAATCAGTAATCCAACAGCAAAGTAGTTATTCACAATATGACATTCAAGTAATAAATAAATAAATAAAATAAAAGGAAAAAGACATAAAAGATCAAAGAACAAGTCCAAATCCTTGTAATTGCAGCAGTTAATATTGTCTTTCCGTGATCAACATGTCCAATTGTTCCTACATTCACATGAGGTTTTCTGCAAGCAGCAAGAAATCAATCAGTTAAGATATTCAAGTTCCAACTTCTCCTTTTCTTTCCTTTTTACTTATTACTTTCTTTAACCTACCCATTGCATAAACTTCTAAAACAAAAATTCCTATCTATATGTAGATATAGACAGTTTTCAGCTGAGAAGCATGGATACAACTACAATACAGATAATGATTATTCGTACTTATCAAAAGATGGACACAGATATATCAAAGCATACATTTAATATATATTTTTCCACATATTAATAAGGTACACATATTTATGATGAAGACCCTCCCTTTGAAATACATAAAAGTGTTTACTTTAATTTATCTTCACATAAAGTAAACCTACTTTGTTTCCTTCAAGAATTTCACTTCTTTTATATTAAAAAACATATCTATATGTCAAATCAACATACATTTAAGAATTAAGAGTTTCCTAAAAATATGTAGTAAGTTTCCTAATAGAGAACTCTATCATTTCAAATTATGAACACACCCAAAAATGTAGGACAAAGCACTGGAGAGTACCAATCTACAACGAGGATAGTTGTTCCCAAAAATGAATTCCAAAAATTTCATATCATAGCACGAAATACATACATTCTCCTCATGAGTTTTACCAATAGCACTACCCAAATTGCTAAGAAAGATTTTATCTTTCACGTTGTTTGAGCCACAATTTTGCTCTAGCATCACAAGTTCAGATAGCGAAATTTTCAACTAATAATACAAATCTCGACTCAGTATCAATAACTAGACACTTCAAAAAGGCCACAAACAGTACCTTAGTAATCAGAGACTCACTTCAACTTATTACAGTATTTGCACTAACAAAATCAGAATAAGAAAGATAAAGATCTACCTAACACCGATATAGCAAATGTTAAAAAGATGACCATACCATATCAGTGTGGTAAATTTGTGTCCTTTGATACTTACGTTCGAGTGAAGGTGGCCATGGATCTCCACCATGGGAGAGAAGTAGCAGTCTCATTTGCAGAAATTGATTCAGAGACGGATAAGCTAGAAGAGATAGATCCTCGACAACATATGTAAGACCCCGAATTTTATTAAATAAAAGTATTCAATTGTTCTTATAATTACTATTCAGTAAATGGTTAAATTGATAAAAGGTTAAAGTTAAGGGTGATATATGAAAAAAAAAATTCAAAATAAGCAAGTGGTTATAAAATATTCATTGTTATCGGGGAATATTCGTTTGGTCGTGGAATATTCTTTCTGCCGGAGAATATTCATACGACGGCGCAGCCATTTGTGGGCCCCATAACGAATAAATGGCGGATGAAGAAAACGACAAATTTGAGTTTTTACAAATAACGGTGTAGTTATTTACAGATTAACCTTTGTTGGAATACCCGATGGTTAAAATCTGATGTCTGGCGTTATTACCTGATAGCACACGTGTATTATTGCAGTATTTTGAATTATTGATCCTTACGTAAGAAGGAACTACTCAATAATTATTACTGATGATAATTCTTATTCAATATTTTATTTTATTGATTCAATAATTATTTGCATTGATATTTTATATTATTGTTGCTTTCAATAATTGTCCTTTACCACATCATCTCCATTATCGATCGATAATTCATATTATTTGGAATAATATTATTAGATAGCATTATTGGCGATGTCTAGAAAGTTACATCGAGGAGAGAGTTTGGTCACCTAATTAATTGCTTGATGAAGGAGAAATCCTTATCGGAAAGCCCCCTCTTTCCTGGGAACTGCCTGGTTGTCATTATTGTGATTCTATAATATTATTTGTGAATAATTAATTATTGATTTATATAATAAGGAAATATTTATTTGATGTGGATATAAATGATGGATTTATTTATGTGGTTATAAATGAAGGAATTAATGTTGAGGTATTTTATCAGTATTTTGTCGGATTGGAGGTATTAAAAGATGGATATATTCTACAAACTTTATTGTGTGAGTTATAATTTTAATCCGACCGTTAGATCGTTGTAATTTTTGGATATGTTATACATATATGAGTAGAATATAAGTCCACAAATTTTGAACCGTTAAAAATTAACGCATGATTTGTTATGAATTTTAAAAGGTGTTGAAATGGTGTTTAAAATCATCAGTTTGTGGATTTCGGATATTTTAGGTCTGGAATTTGGAAAAACTCAAAGCCGCAAAGTTGTAGAGAATTGATTTCAAGTAGAATGGACATAAAATTGTATTTTTACGACGATAAGGGCTATTTTCTATGAATTGTTGAAGTTTCGGAAAATAAAATGATTTTTATTAAATTTATGGGTGGGACACACTTTGGTTGGTGTCAATAACATGTGGGCTGCTGAAATTTTCAGAATTGAGGGGCTGATGACTTTCAAAGCATGCGTTGAAAGAATGAAAATAAATAATAATATTTTATTATTTTAGTCTCATTTGGCGTTCTAGCATTTTCCTATAAATAGAAGCTTATGTTAGAATTGAAAATCACACCAGAAACAAGTTTTCTTTCTCTCTATATTATCAAGCATATTTTTTAGAGTATTTAGATACTTTGAGAGTTGCTATTTAGTAGAAGTTTCCTCGATTTTTTTCATCCAATCGGAAATCTTGCTCTCTTGAGGTAAAGGGATTTTAAGGGTTATTATGTTTTTCATGTTCAGTACTTTTTTTTAGACCTTGAAAAATTCTAGAAAAATTTGAAATGATAATTTGATGAGTTTTATTGATTGTGTCCAAAAATGGCGATTTTTGGATGTATAGATTAAGAGTTATGAATTTTACGGGAAAATACTATTTTAAAAGAAAACCCTTATAACTCCTTGTGGTTAACTCCAAAATTGATGAAATATTTATTGAAAGTATATCCATATAATTTCAGTATACTCTGTGAATTTCAGAATTTTTGGATAAAAATACAATTTATGATAAATGTCTAAATATTCGGCAATTTTGGCCATATGAAAAATAGTAAACAAATTTTAAAAATTCTGAGAAAAATATATGTTCAATATGGGACTATATTCTGCTAAATCTCAGAAAAAAAATATTTTTGGATTTGATTTGGTATTTTTCATGAAAATGGACTAGTTATGAGTAAATGAATTAAATATGTTATGTGAAGTAAGAAAATTGGAAAATAGGATTTTATGGCTTGAGAATCTATATATGAGGTATATCTGATTTTTGATGAGGGTTTTGGTTATTGGTGATGAAATCTTATGAGTTTGGCATTTTAGGATGATTAAATGCATTATTTAGTAAAGTGTAAACAATTAAAATAAATTGTTTATAAGTTTAAGAAATGTTATTTCAATATCATTATTATCTTAGAAATATTGGTATGGATTTTATTGTGGAATTTTTACCTTTTTTTGTCGGGGGTTTACTATTCACGTTCTTATCTTATTCACGAGTTCTTATTCACGAGTTCTATTCATGAATTACTATTCTTATTCATGAATTACTATTCATGGGTACTATTCACGACAAAATTGGTTTCTTTTCTAACCAAATTATAGTTGATTTATGAATATTACTCTTGAGATTAAAACTATATGTTGATCATATTATTTTTATTATCATATATATAACATTTTATAACCCTAATGATGATATTTCTCTTTGACTTGAGTGTAAAGATGGGTAGATTTTTGGTATGATCATGACTATGGGTTCTCTTTGGCGATGGTGCAAAGTTGAATTGTTATTTGGTATGATCATGACCATTGAATTTATAATTGAATATCTTTAGCTTAAGTGCAAAGGTGAAATGATCAACATGGTTATAATTATTGTTTATATAAATTACGAAATGATTATATATTTCTTTGAGATAATAATATATTTGCACTGTAGTGCAAATATGAGCTGTTGATGAATATATTTGCTGTAGTGCAAATATAGTGATGAAATATGAGCTGATTGAGGAATATCTTTGGCTGTAGTGCAAAGATGAATTGTTGATGAATATCTTTGGCCGTAGTCTGAAGATGACATGTTGTTGAATATCTTTGGCGATGGTCTGAAGATGAGCTATTGATGAATAACTTTGGTATTTGGTGATCTGAATGAATATCTTTGGTAGTAGTGCGAAGATGAATTTATTAGTATGATTATGAGCATGAAATGTGATTTGGTATAACCATGATCTTTGATGTTTTGAGGTAAAGACAGTGTGATGAAAATTATCTTCGATCTGGATGAGAAGAGAATTTAGAATCACAATTATGATTATGAGTTATTCATATGATTGTGGACCGAGAAGCTGTTGATTGATGTTCTGAGGATAAAACATTGTTGGTGGATTTTTAACATGGAGAAGATAATAGACTTTATAGGTATTTGACTCTTCTAATGGATTGCTCGTTCATTTGCAACTATGGTTGAAATTTTATCATCTACCGTATATTTCTAAATCTACGATTTATTATTGATGAAGGCTATTGATAATTTAATTATCTTTAGTCATGATATTCTTTCTTGAAAGCTAGTTGTGCTCACCCTTTTGCTTCATAATTCCTTTTCGGGTAATAAGAGTGTAGGTATTTGGGTGGCCGGCGGAGTATGAGGGAATAGAGCGGTGGTCATCATTTAGTAGTTATATTTGGTGAATCAACTAGGGTGAGGCGAACCCAACGTTGGAAGGGTGTTTTGCCACTATCATACAAGATGTCTAATGACATACTGACCTCGTGTCATCATAAAGGCGAGGTTGTGCTCATCCACTTCTTGAGTATATTCTGAGCACTACTATATAATCTTGGTGTTTGTTTGAGTATAATTCTCGATTAGAGATAGTGGAGATAATGATATCTCGAGAAGACTCACCATTGGGAAGAATATGATAGTAATCTTCTCGTTTTTTCTTTGGGGGTCTATTAAATTGACGAGGATAATTACGTGGCCATATGATATCTATCATAATAACCTAGAAGCATGGCCTCCCGTATACGAAGGTTTCCTTGAGCACTTCCCAAAGATTCTAATTTCTAAAATAATTTTTGACTATACCTTTATGTAAGGTGTCATTGTGACGTCTTATCGAGGTTGGGATGAGAGTCGCGGTTGGTATATATTTGTATCAAACTCACGACATATGTGTTGTTGTATTTTACCACGACAATTGTTGTAATAAAGTTGTAGTTATTTTACGTACCATGTATTTGGCGACTCGAGAATAGGTTGGATGGAATGGACTATTTTGGGGTTGTCACATTTAGTATCGAGCTTAGGGATATGGTCTCTGGCGGAGATCGGGGAATATAACTAGGAGGAGAGATGAGTAAATCCTTCAGCTAGTGTGTCTACCTAAGCTTATTTGTTGGTCGGTCATAATATCGGGATATTATGTGATATATTAATTTGTTTAATTAACCCTTGTTTTATGGCGGTATTTGAGAATGGCTGCTTTGAGAATGTTAATAATGGAGTGAATGAGACCGTGGGGATACCTCTAATCACCAACCAGGATAATGTGATGTCGGCGAAGAAGGAATTAGAGAAATCTTGTGGTGAGTGAAGAATTGATAGTTGCACGAGATGGTCGCATGAGGTAGCGGTGAGAGTGAGGAAGAAGAGGAAGAAGAGGTACACGAGGAGAATTTATTAGAGGTATTATATGATCAAAATGTAGAATTGCAAAATCGTATTCATGAGTTAGAAGAAGCGAAATTTGAAGAAACGACGATGGTCGTGGAACAAAAGGATCAACAATTCAAGCATGTTACCCGATATGTGATGCTTGAGCGAAGCATTCTTTGGCGAGTATAAGATGATAAAGATGGAATCTGGTGAAAGAAGAAAAAAGCTGAGCAGTGAGAATAAGTGATGCGTGGGCAAAAAGCCATACGACACGTGGATATTGTGGAAAGAGATGTCAGATCTAAGAAGGCTAAAATAGATGATATGAATTTCTCTTTTGGAAAGCAATTGGGAGAACCCGACATCGAGTTTTGAATTACCTGCACATAGTGGTCGACTGAATTCGATATGGATCGAAGATTGATGATTGAGATCATGAATCGAGAGTCTGATGAGGCGGTTGAGGGAGGAATATGCCCTATAGAAAAGTATATTCAACGGTAGTGATGGCGCCAAATCTTTGCCCCAGACAAGTCAAAGCCCAGGGTAGTTCGAGGGATGGCGGTTGTCGTGACTTCCCAACAAGTGAAGAACCCGAATGAAGTTATCACGGGAGATGAAGCGATGGAGAAATCATGATGATGACCGGGAGATAGAATACGAAATGAAAGCAAGGTATTCTCAACTTTTGAAATACAGTGCACGTAAATTTTGGGGACGAAATTTCATAAGGAGGGAGATTGTAAGACCCGAATTTTATGAAATAAAAGTATTCAATTTTTCTTATAATTACTATTAGGTAAATGGTTAAATTGATAAAAGGTTAAAGTTAAGGGTGATATATGAATTTTTTTTCAAAATAAGCAAGTGGTTATAAAATATTCATTGTTGTCGGGGAATATTAGTTTTGGTGGTGGAATATTCTTTACGTAGGAGAATATTAAATGATGACAGTATGTATGACCATTTTGTGGGCCCCATGTGAATAAGCGTCGGATGAAGAAAATGACAAAATTGAGTTTTTATAAATAACGGCGTAGTTATTCACAGATTAACCTTTGTTGGAATACCGGTGGTTAAAATCTGATGTCTGGCGTTATTGCGTGCGATAGTAGCATACGTATTGCGCGGTATTTTTGAATTATTGATTCTTACGTAAGAAGGCACTACTCGATAATTATTACGATAATTCTTATTCAATATTTTATTTTATTGATTGATAATTCTTTGCGTTGATATTTTATATTATTGTTGTTTGATAATTGTCAACTGCATGATATCTCCATTATCGGATCAATAATTCATATTATTTGAATAATATTATTAGATAGCATTATTGGCAATGTCTAGAAAGTTACATCGAGGAGAGGTTTGGTCACCTAATTTTTGCCCGATGAGGAGAAATCCTTATCGGAAAGCCCCTCTTTCAGGAGGAGCTGCTGGTTGTCATTATTGTGATTACATAATATTATTTGTGAATAATTAATTATTGATTTATATGATAAGGAAATATTTATTTGATGTGGATATAAATGATGATATATTTATTTATGTGGTTATAAATGAAGGAATTAATGTTGAGGTGTTTTATCGATATTTTGTCGGATTGGAGGTATTAAAAGAGATCAAATCGATTGTTCTTAAAGCTTTATTGTGTGAGTTATAATTTTAATCAAATAGTTGGATCGTTGTAATTTTTGGATATGTTATACATATATAAGTTGAATATATGTCCACAAATTTTGAAGCAGATTTAAAAATTAATATGATTTGTTATGAATTTTAAAAGGTGTTGAAGCGGTGTTTAAAATCATCGGTTTGTGGATTTTGGATATTTTTGGTTTGGAATTTGGAAAACTTTCTTAGCGCAAAGTTGTAGAGAATTCGATTTAGGTAGAATGGACATAAAATTCAGTATTTTTACGATAGCGGGCTATTTTCTATGAATTGTTGAAGTTTTGGAAAAATAAAATATTTTTTTATTAAATTTATGGGTGGGACCCACTTTGGTTTTTATGATAACATGTGGCTGCTGAATTTTTTCAGAATGAATGGGTGGCTCTTTTCAATTGAAGCATGCGTTGAAAGAATGAAAATAAATAATAATATTTTATTATTTTAGTCTCCTTTTGGCGTTCTAGCATTTTTCTATAAATAGGTGCTTATGTTAGAATTGAAAATCACACGAAGAAACAAGTTTTTTTTTCTCTCTATATTATCAAGCATATTTTTGTGAGTATTTAGATACTTTGAGAGTTGCTTTATTTAGTAGAAGTTTCCTTGATATTTTTATATCAGATTTTCATCGAAATCTCTTTCTTTTGAGGTAAGGGATTTTAAGGGTTATTATGTTTTTCGGTTTCGTACTTCTTTCGACCTTTCAGAAAATTCTAGAAAAATTTGAAATGATATTTTGATGAGTTTTATTGATTGTGTGTCCAAAAATGGCGATTTTTGGATGTATAGATTAAGAGTTATGAATTTTATGGAAAATACTATTTTAAAAGTAACAACTTATAACTCCTTGTGGTTAACTCAAAATTGATGAAATTTTATTGAAAGTACATCTATATAATATCAATTATACTCTGTGAATTCGAGAATTTTTGGATAAAAGTACAATTTATGATAAATGTCTAAATATTAGCAATTTTGGCCGTATGAAAAATAGTAAATGAATTTTAAAATTTCGAGAAAAATATATATTCAATATGGGACTATATTACGCTAAATCTCGGAAAAGAAAATTTTTGGGGCTGATTTGGTATTTTTCATGAAAATGGACTAGTTATGAGTAAATGAATTAAATATGTTATGTGAAGTAAGAAAATTGGAAAATAAGATTTTATGGCTTGAGAATCCTATATGAGGTATATCTGATTTTGATGAGGGTTTTGGTTATTGGTGATGAAATCTTATGAGTTTGGCATTTTAGGATGATTAAATGCATTATTTAGTAAAGTGTAAACAATTAAAATAAATTGTTTATAAGTTTAAGAAATGTTATTTCAATATCATTATCTTAGAAATATTGGTATGGATTTTATTGTGGAATTTCTACCTTTTTTTTTTGGGGTTAGTTATTATTCATGAGTTCTTATTCACGAGTTCTTATTCATGAATTCTTATTCACGAATTACTATTCATGGGTACTATTCACGTAACAAAATTGGTTTCTTTTTCTAACCAAATTATAGTTGATTTATGAATATTACTCTTGAGATTAAAACTATATGTTTTGATCATATTATTTTTATTATCATATATAACATTTTATAACCCTAATGATGATATTTCTCTTTGACTTGAGTGTAAAGATGGGTAGATTTTTGGTATGATCATGACTATGGGTTCTCTTTGGCGATGGTGCAAAAGTTGAATTGTTGGTGGTATGATCGTGACCATTGAATTTATAATTGAATATCTTTAGCTTAAGTGCTGAAAGGTGAAATGATCAACATGGTTATAATTATTGTTTATATAAATTACGAAATGATTATATATTTCTTTGAGATATTAATATATTTTGGCATAGTGCAAATATGAGCTGTTGATGAATATATTTGGCTGTAGTGCAAATATGAGCTGTTGAGGAATATCTTTGGCTGTAGTGCTGAAGATGAATTGTTGATGAATATCTTTGGCCGTAGTGCAAAGATGACATGTTGTTGAATATCTTTGGCGATGGTGCAAAGATGAGCTGTTGATGAATGATCTTGATATAGTGGTGATCTGAATGAATATCTTTGGTAGTAGTTTATGAATTATTAGTATGATTATGAGCGAGAAATGTGATTTGGTATAACCATGATCTTTGATGTTTGAGGTAAAAGACATGTGATGAAAATTATCTTCGTCTGGATGAGAAGAGAATTTAGAATCACAATTATGATTATGAGTTATTCATATGATTGTGGACGAGAGCTGTTGATTGATGTTACTGAGGGATAAAACATTGTTGGTGGATTTTTAACATGGAGAAGATAATAGACTTTATAGTCTATTTGACTCTTCTAATGGATTGCTCGTTAAATTTGCAACTATGGTTGAAATTTTTATCATCTACCGTATGTTCTAAATCTACGATTTATTATTGATGAAGGCTATTGATAATTTAATTATCTTTAGTCATGATATTCTTTCTTGAGCTAGTTGTGCTCACCCTTTTGCTTCTAATTCCTTTTTAGGTAATAAGAGTGTATTTGGGAATTGCGGGGAGTAATGAGGGAATAGAGCGGTGGTCATCATTTAGTAGTTATATTTGGTGAATCAACTAGGGTGAGGTGAACCCAACGTTGGAAGGTGTTTTGCCACTATCATACAAGATGTCTAATGACATCTGACCTCGTGTCATCATAAGGCGAGGGTTGTGCTCATCCACTTCTTTGAGTATATTCTGAGCACTACTATATAATCTTGGTGTTTGTTTGAAGTATAATTCTCGATTAGAGATAGTGGAGATAATGATATGTCGAGAGAAGACTCACCATTGGGAAGAATATGATAGTAATCTTCTCGTTTTTCTTTGGGGTCTATTAGAATTGACCGAGGATAATTACGTGGCCATATGATATCTATCATAACCTAGAAGCATGGCCTCCCGTATACGAAGGTTTCCTTGAGCACTTCCCAAAGATTCTAATTTCTAAAGCAGGTTTTTGACTATACCTTTATGTAAGGTGTCATTGTGACGTCTTATCGAGGTTGGGATGAGAGTCGCGGTTGGTATATATTTGTATCAAACTCACATGACATATGTGTTGTTGTATTTTGCACGACAATTGTTGTAATAAAGTTGTAGTTGTTTTACGTACCATGTATTTGGCGACTCGAGAATAGGTTGGATGGAATGGACCTATTTTGGGGTTGTCACATTTAGTATCGAGCTTAGGGATATGGTCTCTGGCGGAGATCGGGGGAATATAACTAGGAGGAGAGATGAGTAAATCCTTAGCTAGTGTGTCTACCTAAGCTTATTTGTTGGTCGGTCGTAATATCGGGATATTATGTGATATATTAATTTGTTTAATTAACCCTTGTTTTATGGCGATGTTGAGAATGGGCTCTTTGAGAATGTTAATGATGGAGTGAATGAGGCAGTGGGGATACCTCTAATCACTGAACCAGGATAATGTGATGTCGACGAAGAAGGAATTAGAGAAATCCTTGTGGTGAGTGAAGAATTGATAGTTACTTTTAGAGATGGTCATGAGAGGTAATGGTGAGAGTGAGAGAAGAAGAGGAAGAAAGGTACACTGAGGAGAATTTATTAGAGGTATTATATGATCAAAATGTAGAATTGCAAAATCGTATTCATGAGTTAGAAGAAGCGAAATTTGAAGAACGACGGTGATGGTCGTGGAACAAAAGGATCAACAATTCAAACTTGTGTTACCCGATATGTGATGCTTGAGCGAAGCATTCTTTGCGCGAGTATAAGATGATAAAGATGGAATCTGAAGTGAAAGAAGAAAAAACTGAGCGAGCAGTGAGAATAAGTGATGCATGGGCAAAAAAGCGCACGACACGTGGATATTGTGGAAAGAGATGTCCAGATCTAAGAAGGCTAAAATAGATGATATGAATTTCTCTTTTTGGAAAGCAATTGGGAGAACCCAACATCGAGTTTTGAATTACCACATGCATGCGAGTGGTCGACTGAATTCGATATGGATCGAAGATTGATGATTGAGATCATGAATCGAGAGTCTGACGAAGGCGATTGAGGGAGGAATATGCCTATATAGAAAAGTATATTCAACGGTAGTGATGACGCTAAATCTTTGCCCGAGACAAGTCAAAGGCCGGGTAGTTCGAGGATGGCGGTTGTCATGACTTCCCAACAAGTGAAGAACCCGAATGAAGTTATCACGGGAGATGAGCGATGGAGAAATCATGATGACCGGGAGATAGAATCGAAATGAAAGCAAGGTATTCTCAACTTTTGAAATACAGTGCGTAAATTTGGGGGACGAAATTTCATAAGGAGGGGAGATTGTAAGACCCGAATTTTATGAAATAAAAGTATTCAATTTTTCTTATAATTACTATTCGGTAAATGGTTAAATTGATAAAAGGTTAAAGTTAAGGGTGATATATGAATTTTTTTTTCAAAATACTGTGAAGTGGTTATAAAATATTCATTGTTGTCGGGGAATATTCGTTTGGTCGTGGAATATTTTTTTACGGAGGGGAATATTAAATGCGGCCAGTATGACCATTTGGGGCCCATAACGAATAAATATCGGATGAAGAAAATGACAAAATTTGAGTTTTTATAAATAAGCGGCGTAGTTATTACAATTAACAACTTTGTTGGAATACCGATTGGTTAAAAATACGATGTAATGGCGTTATTGCTGAGCAAGACGGCGCGGTTATTACGGTATTTTGAATTATTGATTCTTACGTGAAGGCCTTACTCGATAATTATTACGATAATTCTTTATTCAATATTTTATTTTATTGATTGATAATTGCTGCGTTGATATTTTATATTATTGTTGTTTTGATAATTGTCTTTTGCATGATATCTCCATTATCGGATCGATAATTCATATTATTTGAATAATATTATTAGATAGCATTATTGGCAATGTCTAGAAAGTTACATCGAGGAGAGGTTTGGTCACCTAATCTAATTGCCCGATGAGGAGAAATTCTTATTGGAAAGCCCCTCTTTCACGAGGAGCGCTGGTTGTCATTATTGTGATTATAATATTATTTGTGAATAATTAATTATTGATTTATATGATAAGGAAATATTTATTTGATGTGGATATAAATGATGGATTTATTTTATGTGGTTATAAATGAAGGAATTAATGTTGAGGTATTTTATATTTATTTTGTCGGATTGGAGGTATTAAAAGATAAATCGATGTTCTTAAAGCTTTATTGTGTGAGTTATAATTTTAATGTAGTTGGATCGTTTTGTATTTTTGGATATGTTATACATATATGAGTTGAATATAAGTCCACAAATTTTGAGCGTGTTAAAATTAAGCATGATTTGTTATGAATTTTAAAAGGTGTTGAAATGGTGTTTAAAATCATCAGGTTTGTGGATTTCGGATATTTTGGTTTGGAATTTGGAAAAACTTTCAAAGCTACAAAGTTGTAGAGAATTCGATTTAGGTGTAGAATGGACATAAAATTTGTATTTTTACGATAAGCAGGGCTATTTTCTATGAATTGTTGAAGTTTTGGAAAATAAAATGATTTTTATTAATTTATGGGTGGGACCCACTTTTTGGTTGGTTGAATAACACATATGCTGCCAAATTTTAATTTTCAGAATTTGGTTGCTTGATGACTTTCAATTTGATGCGGTGAAAGAAGAGAAAAGAAAAAAATAATAATATTTTATTATTTTAGTCTCCTTTTGGCGTTCTAGCATTTTTCTATAAATAGTGCTTATGTTAGAATTGAAAATCACACGAAACAGTTTTTTTTCTCTCTATATTATCAAGCATATTTTTTGAGAGTATTTAGATACTTTGAGAGTTGCTTTATTTAGTAGAAGTTTCCTTCCGATTTTTCATCAGATATTCAAGTCGAAATCTTTGCTCTTTTGAGGTAAAGGGATTTTAAGGGTTATTATGTTTTTTAGTTTCGTACTTCTTTAGACCTTGAGAAAATTCTGGAAAAATTTGAAATGATATTTTGATGAGTTTTATTGATTGTGTCCAAAAATGGCGATTTTGGATGTATAGATTAAGAGTTATGAATTTTATGGGAAAATACTATTTTAAAAATAGCAGCTTATAACTCCTTGTGGTTAACTCCAAAATTGATGAAATTTTTATTGGAAAGTATATCTATATAATATCGGTATACTCTGTGTAAATTTGAATTTTTGGATAAAAGTACAATTTATGATAAATGTCTAAATATTCGGCAATTTTGGCCGTATGAAAAATAGTAAACAAATTTTAAAAATTAAGAGAAAAATATATATTGATATGGGACTATATTACGCTAAATCTCGGAAAAGAAATATTTTTGGAACTGATTTGGTATTTTTCATGAAAATGGACTAGTTATGAGTAAATGAATTAAATATGTTATGTGAAGTAAGAAAATTGGAAAATAGGATTTTATGGCTTGAGAATATATATATGAGTATATATCTGATTTTTGATGAGGGTTTTGGTTATTGGTGATGAAATCTTATGAGTTTGGCATTTTAGGATGATTAAATGCATTATTTAGTAAAGTGTAAACAATTAAAATAAATTGTTTATAAGTTTAAGAAATGTTATTTCAATATCATTATCTTAGAAATATTGGTATGGATTTTATTGTGGAATTTCTACCTTTTTGTGTCGGGGTTACTATTTGAGTTCTTATTCACGAGTTACTATTCACGAGATTACTATTCACGAATTACTATTCATGAGTTACTATTCACGGGTTCTATTCACGACAAAATTGGTTTCTTTTTTCTACCAAATTATAGTTGATTTATGAATATTACTCTTGAGATTAAAACTATATGTTGATCATATTATTTTATTATCATATATAACATTTTATAACCACTAATGATGATATTTCTCTTTGACTTGAGTGTAAAGATGGGTAGATTTTTGGTATGATCATGATTATGGGTTCTCTTTGGCGATGGTGCAAAGTTGAATTGTTATTTGGTATGATCATGACCATTGAATTTATAATTGAATATCTTTAGCTTAAGTGCAAAGGTGAAATGATCGACATGGTTATAATTATTGTTTATATAAATTACGAAATGATTATATATTTCTTTGAGATAATAATATATTTGGCTTATAGTGCAAATATGAGCTGTTGATGAATATATTTGGCACTGTAGTGCAAATATGAGCTGATTGAGGAATATCTTTGGCTGTAGTGCAAAGATGAATTGTTGATGAATATCTTTGGCCGTAGTAGTCAAAGATGACATGTTGTTGAATATCTTTGGCGATGGTGCGAAGATGACATGTGTTGAGATGAACATATTTGGTGATCTACAAATGAATATCTTTGGTAGTAGTCAAAGATGAATTTATTAGTATGATTATGAGCATGAAATGTGATTTGGTATAACCATGATCTTTGATGTTTGAGGTAAAGATAGGTGATGAAAATTATCTTTCGTCACGGATGAGAAGAGAATTTAGAATCACAATTATGATTATGAGTTATTCATATGATTGTGGACGAGAATTGTTGATTGATGTTCTGAGGATAAAACATTGTTGGTGGATTTTTAACATGGAGAAGATAATAGACTTTATAGTCTATTTGACTCTTCTAATGGATTGCTCGTTCATTGCTGACTATGGTTGAAATTTTTATCATCTACCATATGTTCTAAATCTACGATTTATTATTGATGAAGGCTATTGATAATTTAATTATCTTTAGTCATGATATTCTTTCTTTGAGCTAGTTGTGCTCACCCTTTTTGCTTCATAAATTCTTTCGGGGTAATAAAGAGTGTATTTGGGTCGAGCGGGGTAATGAGGGAATAGAGCGGTGGTCATCATTTAGTAGTTATATTTGGTGAATCAACTAGGGTGAGGCGAACCCAGCGTTGGAAGGTGTTTTGCCACTATCATACAAGATGTCTAATGACATCTGACCTCGTGTCATCATAAGGCGAGGGGTTGTGCTCATCCACTTCTTTGAGTATATTCTGAGCACTACTATATAATCTTGGTGTTTGTTTGAAGTATAATTCTCAATTAGAGCGAGTGGAGATAATGATATGTCGAGAGAAGACTCACCATTGGGAAGAATATGATAGTAATCTTCGTTTTTCTTTGGGGTCTATTAGATTGACCGAGGATAATTTTGTGGCCATATGATATCTATCATAACCTAGAAGCGTGGCCTCCCATATACGAAGGTTTTCTTGAGCACTTCCCAAAGATTCTAATTTCTAAAATAGTTTTTGACTATACCTTTATGTAAGGTGTCATTGTGACGTCTTTATCGAGGTTGGGATGAGAGTCGCAGTTGGTATATATTTGTATCAAACTCACGACATATGTGTTGTTATTTTTTACACGACAATTGTTGTAATAAAATTGTAGTTGTTTTTACGTACCATGTATTTGGCGACTCGAGAATAGGTTGGATGGAATGGACCTATTTTGGGGTTGTCACATTTTGGTATCGAGCTTAGGGATATGGTCTCTGGCGGAGATCGGGGAATATAACTAGGAGGGAGAGATGAGTAAATCATTCGCTAGTGTGTCTACCTAAGCTTATTTGTTGGTCGGTCATAATATCGGGATATTATGTGATATGTTAATTTGTTTAATTAACCCTTGTTTTATGGCGGTATTTGAGAATGGGCATTTGAGAATGTTAATGATGGAGTGAATGAGGCCGTGGGGATACCTCTAATCACCAACCATGATAATGTGATGTCGGTGAAGAAGGAATTAGAAATCCTTGTGGTGAGTGAAGAATTGATAGTTACACGAGATGGTCGCAGAGGTAACGGTGAGAGTGAGGAAGAAGAGGAAGAAAGAGGTACACGAGGAGAATTTATTAGAGGTATTATATGATCAAAATGTAGAATTGCAAAATCGTATTCATGAGTTAGAAGAAGCGAAATTTGAAGAAGCGACGGTGGTCGTGGAACAAAAAGGATGCAACAATTCAAGCTTGTGTTACCCGATATGTGATGCTTGAGCGAAGCATTCTTTGGCGAGTATAAGATGATAAAGATGGAATCGAAGGTGAAAGAAGAAAAAAGCTGAGCAGTGAGAATAAGTGATGCGTGGGGCAAAAAGCCACACGACACGTGGATATTGTGGAAAGAGATGTCCGATCTAAGAAGGCTAAAATAGATGATATGAATTTCTCTTTTTGGAAAGCAATTGGGAGAACCCAACATCGAGTTTTGAATTACCACACATGAGTGGTCGACTTTGAATTCGATATGGATCGAAGATTGATGATTCGAGATCATGAATCGAGAGTCTGACGAAGGCGATTGAGGGAGGAATATGCCCTATAGAAAAGTATATTCCAACGGTAGTGATGACGCCAAATGCTGCCCCAGACAAGTCAAAAGCCGGGTAGTTCGAGGGATGGCGGTTGTCATGACTTCCCAACAAGTGAAGAACTCAAATGAAGTTATCACGGGAGATGAGCAATGGAGAAATCATGATGACCCGGGAGATAGAATCTGAAATGAAAGCAAGGTATTCTCAACTCTTGAAATAATGCAGTACGTAAATTTCGGGGACGAAATTTCATAAGGAGGGAAGATTGTAAGACCCCGAATTTTATGAAATAAAAGTATTCAATTTTTCTTATAATTACTATTCAGTAAATGGTTAAATTGATAAAAGGTTAAAGTTAAGGGTGATATATATTTTTTTTTCAAAATAATGAGTGGTTATAAAATATTCATTGTTGTCGGGGAATATTCGTTTTGGTCGTGGAATATTCTTTTACGTCGGGGAATATTAAATGCAATATTGGTATGACCATTTATGGGCCCCATAACGAATAAATATCGGATGAAGAAAATGACAAATTTGAGTTTTTATAAATAACAGGCGTAGTTATTCTGAATTAACACTTTGTTGGAATACCCGATGGTTAAAAACGATGTCTGGCGTTATTCGCACGCGTAGCACGCGGTATTTTACTACGGTATTTTTGAATTATTGATTCTTACGTAAGAAGGCACTACTCGATAATTATTACGAGTAATTCTTATTCAATATTTTATTTTATTGATTGATAATTCTTTGCGTTGATATTTTATATTATTGTTGTTTGATAATTGTCACTTTGCACATGATATCTCCATTATCGGATCAATAATTCATATTATTTGAATAATATTATTAGATAGCATTATTGGCAATGTCTAGAAAGTTACATCGAGGAGAGGTTTGGTCACCTAATTGCGGCGATGAGAAGGAGAAATCCTTATGGAAAGCCCCCTTTCACGAGGAAGCTTGCTGGTTGTCATTATTGTGATTATAATATTATTTGTGAATAATTAATTATTGATTTATATGATAAGGAAATATTTATTTGATGTGGATATAAATGATGGATATATTTATTTTATGTGGATAAAAATGAAGGAATTAATGTTGAGGTATTTTATCAATTATTTTGTCGGATTGGAGGTATTAAAAGATCAAATGGTGTTCTTAAACTTTATTGTGTGAGTTATAATTTTAATCGTAGTTAGATCGTTGTAATTTTTGGATATGTTATACATATATGAGTAGTAATATAAGTCCACAAATTTTGAACCGTTAAAAATTAACGCATGATTTGTTATGAATTTTAAAAGGTGTTGAAATGGTGTTTAAAATCATCAGTTTGTGGATTTCGGATATTTTAGGTCTGGAATTTGGAAAAACTTTCTTCTGCAAAGTTGTAGAGAATTCGATTTCAGGTAGAATGGACATAAAATTCGTATTTTTCTGATAACCGGGCTATTTTCTATGAATTGTTGAAGTTTCGGAAAATAAAATGATTTTTATTAAATTTATGGGTGGGACACACTTTTGGTTGGTGTTCAATAACATGTGGGCTGCTAAATTTTTTTCCAAATTGGCTGGTCAATGACTTTCAAAGCATGCGTTGAAAGAATGAAAATAAATAATAATATTTTATTATTTTAGTCTCCTTTGGCGTTCTAGCATTTTCCTATAAATAGAAGCTTATGTTAGAATTGAAAATCACACCAGAAACAAGTTTTCTTTCTCTCTATATTATCAAGCATATTTTTGTGAGTATTTAGATACTTTGAGAGTTGCTATTTAGTAGAAGTTTCCTTCAGATTTTTTCGATATTCAAATCGAAATCTTCTTTCTTTTGAGGTAAAGGATTTTAAGGGTTATTATGTTTTTGATTCGTACTTCTTTTCGACCTTGAAAATTTGGAAAAATTTGAAATGATATTTTGATGAGTTTTATTGATTGTGTCCAAAATGGCGATTTTTGGATGTATAGATTAAGAGTTATGAATTTTATGGGAAAAGACTATTTTAAAATAGCAGCTTATAACTCCTTGTGGTTAACTCCAAAATTGATGAAATATTTATTGGGAGTATATCTATATAATATCGATTATACTCTGTGAATTTTGAAATTTTGGATAAAAATACAATTTATGATAAATGTCTAAATATTCGGCAATTTTGGCCATATATGAAAAATAGTAAACAAATTTAAAAAATTCGAGAAAAATATATGTTCAATATGGGACTATATTCTCGCTAAATCTCGGAAAAGAAATATTTTTGGGGGCTGATTTGGTATTTTTCATGAAAATGGACTAGTTATGAGTAAATAAATTAAATATGTTATGTGAAGTAAGAAAATTGGAAAATAGGATTTTATGGCTTGAGAATCCTATATGAGGTATATGCAGATTTTTAATGAGGGTTTTGGTTATTGGTGATGAAATCTTATGAGTTTGGCATTTTAGGATGATTAAATGTATTATTTAGTAAAGTGTAAACAATTAAAATAAATTATTTATAAGTTTAAGAAATGTTATTTCAAATATCATTATTATCTTAGAAATATTGGTATGGATTTTATTGTGGAATTTCTACCTTTTTTTTTTTTATTCATGGAGGTTACTATTCATGAGTTCTTATTCATGAGTTATATTATTCTATTATTCTATTCACGAGTTACTATTCACGAGTTACTATTCATTCTATTCACGACAAAATTGGTTTCTTTTCTAACCAAATTATAGTTGATTTATGAATATTACTCTTGAGATTAAAACTATATGTTGATCATATTATTTTTATTATCATATATAACATTTTATAACCCTAATGATGATATTTCTCTTTGACTTGAGTGTAAAGATGGGTAGATTTTTGGTATGATCATGACTATGGGTTCTCTTTGGCGATGGTGCAAAGTTGAATTGTTATTTGGTATGATCGTGACCATTGAATTTATAATTGAATATCTTTAGCTTAAGTGCAAAGGTGAAATGATCAACATGGTTATAATTATTGTTTATATAAATTACGAAATGATTATATATTTCTTTGAGATATTAATATATTTGGCTATAGTGCAAATATGAGCTGTTGATGAATATATTTGGCACATGTAGTGCAAATATGAGCTGTTGAGGAATATCTTTGGCTTGTAGTGCAAAGATTAATTGTTGATGAATATCTTTGGCCCGTAGTCTGAAGATGACATGTTATTGAATATCTTTGGCCGATGAGTGCAAAGATGAATATGTGTTGATGAATATCTTTGGTGGTGAGTGCAAAAGATGAATTTATTAGTAGATGATTATTAATATGATTATGAGGAAATGTGATTTGGTATAACCATGATCTTTGATGTTTGAGGTAAAACATGTGATGAAAATTATCTTCGTCACGGATGCGAAGAGAAATTTAGAATCACAATTATGATTATGAGTTATTCATATGATTGTGGACCGAATTGTTGATTGATGTTGTTAGGGATAAAACATTGTTGGTGGATTTTTAACATAGAAGATAATAGACTTTTATGGTCTATTTGACTCTTCTAATGGATTGCTTCGTTCACATTGCAACTATGGTTGAAATTTTTATCATCTACCATATGTTCTAAATCTACGATTTATTATTGATGAAGGCTATTGATAATTTAATTATCTTTTTAGTCATGATATTCTTTCTTGAGCTAGTTGTGCTCACCCTTTTTGTTTCACAATTCCTTTCGTGTAATAAGAGTGTAATTTGGGTTGAGCGGGGGTATGAGGAATAGAGCGGTGGTCATCATTTAGTAGTTATATTTGGTGAATCAACTAGGGTGAAAGGTGAACCCAACGTTGGAAGGGTGTTTTGCCACTATCATACAAGATGTCTAATGACATACAACCTCGTGTCATCATAAGGCGAGGTTGTGCTCATCCACTTCTTTGAGTATATTTATGAGCACTACCTATATAATCTTGGTGTTTGTTTGGAGTATAATTCTCGATTAGAGCAGTGGAGATAATGATATATCGAGAAGACTCACCATTGGGAAGAATATGATAGTAATCTTCTTGTTTTCTTTGGGGGTCTATTAATTGACTAAGGATAATTACTGTGGCCATATGATATCTATCATAACCTAGAAGCATGGCCTCCCATATACGAAGGTTTCTTGAGCACTTCCCAAAGATTCTAATTTCTAAAATAGTTTTTGACTATACCTTTATGTAAGGTGTCATTGTGACGTATATATCGAGGTTGGGATGATGAGTCGCGGTTGGTATATATTTGTATCCAAACTCACAAATATATGTGTTGTTGTATTTTTGACGATAATTGTTGTAATAAAATTGTAGTTATTTTCTGTACCATGTATTTGGCGACTCAGAATAGGTTGGATGGAATGGACCTATTTTGGGGTTGTCACAACATAAAAATACGTGAGGGGACAGAATCAGTCGCCTTGAATTAAGGTTTCCTCCACTTCCTCATTTTTCCCTTCGCAAAACCGAAAGCAAGCCTAAGCAAGTATTGAAGAATAGAAATAAAACAATAAATATTAAAGTTATAACTTGATTAATTATAATATCAGTATGATAAAGTTTATAAACCAATTTATAGACTTGGAACCAAAAGCACAGTTTGTTGAGGATATCAGCATTGCAGAGTAGACAGTTGTGGCTTGATTCATTGTAAGTCCTTCACCTTACATTATCTTGTTCAAAGACAGATAACACTAGTGGTTAGTGCAACACGAAGACAATCTAAATTCAACTTTCTTATATAAATATATTTTAACAATTAGTAGAAAGAGGTAGCATGAAGAGCCCAACACAAGTTCTAGCTTGACCTCCTTTTGCCATCCCATAAGGTGGGGTTGCTGACAGTTGAGACTTGAGGACTGGGGTAGATAGTAGCAAATTGTCAAATAGACAGCATGAAAAAAGGGAAATAGCATCCCCAGAACTGTATTAGAGACAAACCATGTTTATCATATAACATGGAAAGATAAACAATACTGAATTGCCAAAGAAAACTAGATTGAAACAGTAATGGACTAATTTTCAGTATTTTACTCCAATTTCTTTATATATGCAACCCAACAATACTTTTATTTTACTTCTCTTTACACAGTTTCCAAAGCTCATCTGACACTTCCATCACATATATGTTATATTAACTAAATAATAATGATATATACCTTAAAAAAACTCAAAAGACCAATTAGACAAACCTATATTTCATCATCTGCCTCTTTATGTGCCAATGAAAAGCTAAAGCAATCCTGTAGAAATTTACTATGTTCAATAGTTTCAAAGGGTAATACCATTAATGCTTGCTTCCCTCAAAAGTCCCAAACCTCGTGAAACCTTTCGTGTCAAGTATAACTAGATAAACTTTTACATGCCATGTAATGCTGTTTCGCTAATATATTTCACTGCAAGGTTGTTCGCTCATGATATAAAAAATAGTACCTCCAAATGCAAAACATAATTAGCATAACTAAAATACTTCATTGAATACTGCAATGCGGTTAACTTCCGTAACATGAAGATCCAAAGATAATGTCAAAGCACCACAACTGAATAACATCTAATTTAACTAATGGTCAACTGTCAAACAAGTAATGGCCGAAACATAAAAGTGAAAATGTTTTTGCAATACCATAAGAATGGCAAAAGGGCATAAATGCATGGGCATAGGTAGAAAAGTAGTACCGTGATAGTGCAAATGATCTCCTTACAATATTGTGAACTTTGAAGAATAATTGGCATAGCATACATACCTTGTATGTGAATTACTAGACAAAACTCATATGACAAATAAAAACAAGAGATAACAAAGTAGAGAAGAGATCCAAGAATATCCGTTTATTTCTATACATTTCCAATCAATATTATGATAAAGTCACCAATCAATATTGTGATAAAGCCACAGTAGTTCATTGAAGTACTTGTTAGTTGTGATCAGTAGATTCAATACATATCAGAGTTTCATAATGTTCATGTCAAATTGACCAATCAAAAGCAATTTCATTTGGATCTTTCCCAATTCATGGGTAGATAACTCAAAAGATAGACGTATGTATGAGCATATGTGAAGTTAAAGAATAGCAACAACTGTATATTGGTTAATGAAAATTAGGTGAAATGGGGAGGATCACACATACCAAAAAATTGAATCCAGTAACTGAAGCGAAAGAAGTGGCCATTGAAGCTCCAGAAAGAGCTAACTCCCCAAGGTGGCCAACAAACATAACTGAG
Organism: Panax quinquefolius; assembly: GCA_020205615.1. NCBI lineage: Eukaryota > Viridiplantae > Streptophyta > Magnoliopsida > Apiales > Araliaceae > Panax > Panax quinquefolius. The sequence continues at coordinate 37,709,350 of CM035170.1, forward strand.
ATCATCTGTAAGGAACATATTAAGAGATTTACAGAAACTAGAGGGCCTACTAAAGATAACTGCTTCTTCACTTCCACGAAAACATCATCTTCATTAAGTAAGTTGCTGGAAGAATTACAAGCTTTTTCTTCATATACTAGAATCAATGGTGACTCCAGATTGTCGGCCATTTGTTATGGATTGAGCTCACAAGACAAATTATAATCTATAAGTGCAATATATGCACGGACAGAGAAAAATCAATCCCTCACATGCAGAGTTTTAAGAAACTAACATTGTACTTTAAATTTCCATCTGAAAACACATCAAAGGAACAACCAATTTACTATATTAAACATATAATAAAAACTATAACCAGGTCAGAATAAACTGAAAATTTTAAAATTTCAATTGACTAAATATATAAACACATACGAGGGGAAAAGGTAAATTTAACTAAAGAAAAGAAAGTAATGATATACCTTGGAGGGTCCAACAATAGGTCCGAGGAGCGACTGCAAGTATTGAAGTGAGCAATGCCGAAGCATTTATTGTATTCTACTCCCAAATCAATGCCGGGTTTGATAAATCAATGTTAAAAGGCAAAAGAAGTTAAAACCCTAATTTTACTCCCAAATCAGAGGAATGATTGTATTCTTTCCACAGTGACACAAAATAATCGGCATTTGTAAACATAAATCAAAATTTTTTGTTGATGGGACAGTAAGAAAGTAAAAGAAATTAACAAACATATTTCAAAGATGGATCTGATTACCACAACCGGTGAACTTGAGCTGGCAATAGTCGAAGCCGGGTCGGCGTCGGAAGAGGTTGTGAATCTCTCGAGCTTTAACGTCGTCCGACAGGCCCGACACGAACAGTGTGTTTATGTCGTTCCCGTCGTCCGAGAATCCGGAGTCCTCCGTACAGCGTTGGCGTAACTATATGGATCATACAGCGGATGACTTATTAATGACATCGCGGCGCGGCCGAGTATACCGATAGGAATTTTCACTTCAGTTGGGTTGGGTAGAGGTAAGAGGACTAGGGGTAGAAGTGTTATTAAAATTAAATTTACTATTGTAAATAGTTGATATTGTAAGTTACTTAAAAAGTGTTATTAAAATTAAATTTACTATTGTAAAAAATTTAATGTATTTATATTCACCATAAGTAATTCAAAAAAAAATTATTTAGAATAAGATAGCGACCAATTTTATCCCTTGCAAAAAAACTTCTGATTAATGATATATAATGAGTAATAATTCCTTCACTAAATACATTTTTTCCTCGCAAATTTTCATTATAAATTGGCTCCAAAAATCTTTCTATCTCCCAAATTTTGCGAGGAAAAAAATATAAATTGTGAAGGATGTTTCTTTCGCTAATAACTATATTGTCACTATATATTTTTCCTTCACTGTTCCTTCGCTAAACAACTCCTTATGTGAAGGAATAAATTCCTTCACAAAATTTCCTTCGCTAGAGGTCATTTTTGGTGTAGTAGTAGACTGAATTTGTGATCATATGATTCCTAAGCTCACATGATGGCGCAATTGATAATAAAGCAGTAAGGAGGTATATATATAAATGCTGTAAATATATATATATATATATATATATATATACATACATGATTAGCCACCACGAAGCACCTCCATGGGGGATCAGAAATGTAAATAAAGCTGTAAAAGCCATCAACCGCCACAAAGTAAACTCCAGGCGGGACGAAAAGTAAAAACGGTCAACCGCCACGAAGTACACTCCGGGCGGGACTAAACGTAAATATATATATATATAAGCAGTAAACGCACCGGATATAAAATCTAGGCTCATTGAACAGAATTTCGACACACAGTTCATATATATATATATATATATATATATATATATATATATATAAAAGCAAGTAAACGCTCCAAACATAAGTCTAGGCTCATCGAATAGAGTTCGACACACAGTTTATATATATAAGTATATATATACAAAAGCAAATAAACGCTCCAGACATAAGTCTAGGCTCAATCCAGGCATAACTCGATAATGTTAGTCCATATATAAATATATATGTATATATATATATACAAAAAGAAATAAAAGCCACGGACCAAAGTCCGGGCAAACACACACAACGCGACTCTCAACGTGAAGAAAGATGTGTGCAAAGATGAAGAGAAAGGCTTTAAAGTGTGTAATAAGGCTTACAGTGGACTGCCAAAGAAGACTTCTATAACTTTAAGTGGATGAACACTCGGCTCCCGCCGGTAGAAAAGTAGCTATATATGAGCTTACAAGTGTTTAAAATGAGAAAGCACTCAATTTATGGTGTGTACAGACCAAATTGGGCAGGGCTTCTTCGCCATTTCTCTTGCAATTATGGCCACCCCAAGCCCTCTATTTATAGAGGGGGAGTCGCAGGTCTACCTGCGGCTGCCCGAGATGCCCAAGATGTGGGTCCCGCCGTGTCAAAGTACGTACACTCGGACAACGCGTTGTTCGCTCGGTCGTTCATAACTTTCAATCTGGGAGTCCGATGGAAGCGTGCCATACCATTCCGGAAAGCTCTTTCCGAGAGCTACACAATGACATATGATTTGTCCTTTTTTGATTCCGGGAAGATGGGTCCATGATCGAAATGGAATTCCTGGGTTTTCGTCAGGTAGTCCGTTGAGCCGTTTTGCGTAGTTTACGCTCGAAAGTTAAGATATGGTTCTCGTGCGACTTCTATTGAAGTAATTTGAGTTGAAATGAGTTGATTTGATGTGAGTTGAAGTTGAGTTGGAAAAATGACCATTTTTTCCCTCCCGGGGTTATCTCCGATTTTCACGCAGTTGTAGCAATATTTTCTCAGGGTTATCTCCGAGGTTGACTTGATGTTAACTTTGACTGTCCTCAGGGTTATCTCTAAGGTTGGCTTGACCTCCTGGGGCTATCTCTAGGCTTTGATCTTGATCCCCTGGGGCTATCTCAGGGGTTTAAACTGATTTACCCAAGGTTATCTCGGGGTTGGAAATTGTTTTCCCGGGGTTATCTCTGGGGTTGGAAATTGGATCTCCTGCGGCTATCTCCAGGGTTAAAATTGATGTTGTGATCCTCTAGGGTTATCTCTGAAGTGTGAAAAAAAACCCTTTTGCCCTCCTGCATGGTTAGTAACAGGAAAAGAAAATTTCTAATGTCTATAGGGCCATTTTAGAAATTATTAATTTCCGAAAATGATTATTTTAATTAAATAAATTGAAATAAATAGTTTTTAATTATTAAAAATACAAAATAAATTCCTAAAAATTATTTTAAAGTCTGAAAATTAGTTTTTAATTATTTTGAGTATATTTCATAAATATTTAATATTTTTGGAATATAAATGGTATTTAATTTATTTCATTATAATATTAAATAAATTATTTAAAAATGAGTTTAATACATGAAAAATCATAAAATTATATTATGGTAAAAGAAAATATTTTAAGTGACTTTTAATATTTTGTGATGAATTTCATTAATTAATTAATATTAAATGATAATTAATTTATTTAATAATTATATTAAATAAATTATGGGAAAATAGAATTAATGATTTAAAATCATATAAAAATGATTTAAGTGTTATAAAAATATTTTAAGTTATAAAATACAACTTTTAATATTTTGTCATGAAAATATTAATATTTTAATATTAATAACAATTATCGGATAATGAATTTAATTGTTTAAAAATCATATAAAGGTGATTTTAAAGTATTAAAAATACTTTGTAATATTATAAATATATTATAATATTATGACATGTACTTCATTAATATTTGATAATAAATATTAATGATAAAGGAATTATGTAGTATTTAATTCGTATAAATATGATTTTAATGATTGAAAATTCACGATAAATAATAATTATTATTTGAAAATTATTACGAGCTTATAAAAAATATTTTGATTGATAATATAATTATTTAAGTTATTTGTTAAGTGTTAGGCAGAGTTTAATTGAACTTGAACTCAAAATTTTGTCCGACTAGACCGTCGGGATGTTAGAATGTTGCCGAATTCAATTCAAACTGAAATAGTTTAACTTGAGGATTGGTTTTATGTGTGTTATTGTGACGCCCCCAAAATAGGTATATATCACTCATCTTGAGTAGCCAAATACATGGTACAAAATTCAAATACAACTTAATAATATAACTGTAGTGTAAAATACGATAAAACATAAGTTGTGAGTTTTAATACAAATATTATCTTCTAGACAGTATTCAAACTCAAAATAAGTTCTCAACACATTTATTATCACACTATTTCACAGAATAGTGAGGACTACTAATGCAAACATCTAGACCGTCACTCCGTTCCCCGACTAGTCCCAACTATATTCTCAATTCCTGAAGAGAACAGTGAAAGAAAGGGTGAGCTCAACTAGCCCAGTAAAAAATATTATGACTAAGATAATGCAGAATAAATTATCCTTAGCCTTCAATAGTATAACAACTGATAGAATATAATAGACAACAAGTTTTAGATCAACAACTGCAGTGGAATAATCAATCCATTAGAAGAGTCAAGTAGAGCATAAAATCTACTATCTTCTATGATTTAAAAGATTTATCATCAATTTTATCGCTGAGACTCAGCTTACTAAATAATCCACATCATCGAATCACCCCTCCACTACGACCAAGTATATTCTTTAGTATCACGACCACAAATTATCCATGCACTACGGGCCAAGGATAATTGTGTTTTCATCAAAAATCATGATCATGCCATAAAACAATTCATCTTTGCACCCTTGGCCGATGAAAACCCATGGCTATGATCATACCAAAAACTGTCCATCAATGCACTACGGGCCAATGAGAACTTTTACCACATCATTTGTAACATTACGGTCATGATTATACCGAATAATCCCTAGTCATAATCATACCAAGTCCATCTATGCACTACGGCCAAAGATGACTTTCATAACAATATAAGCATGAGGATGATGACAATGACATAATAATTCAATAAAACAAGTTCAAGGATAAATTTTAAAGATTTATAATTTAATTTATTCAGAATTCAATAATGTCCAAATTGTCAACATGATACTTCTTTGTGGAGTAAAATTCAAGAATAATACTTTATCAAAAATTATTTGGACCGAAAAGAAATCATTTTTTGTCATGAATAGTGCCCCGGGTGAATAGTACCCCATGAATAGTACTTTGGGAATAGTAAGCCCGTGAATAGTACTCCGACATGAAATAGTTAAAACTTATCAAGAATGGTCAGAATAATATTTCCATGAAAAGATACTGGATTAAGCGCAAATACCAAGGATATTCTACTAATTTCATGGAGTATAGAAGCCAAAACTTTAACCAAATGAGTATAGAATTCGAAATCTGAAACGAAATAATATTAGTTAAATACTACAGAGTATGGAAGAAAATATTATTTCAAGCGAATATTGAACAAAATTAACATCCCTTACGAATATTAAACGAAAATAATATTCCTTTCGAATATTGAACGAATATAATATACCTTTCGAATATTAAATAAAAATAATATTTATTGCGAATATTGAACAAAATAATATTCATACGAATATGAAAAATAATATCTCTTCAAAATATTAAATAAATAATACCCCTTACCTCAAAAATAGAGCAATTCCGACTGGTATAGCGGATATATTCTTGAAGAAAACTTTCACTATTTTCTACACTCAAAGCTTTCTAAAACTCGAAAGAAATACGCTAAATATTATAGAAGATGAATTCTCTGATTCTGGTGTGATTTTTAATTCTAAATAAACATAATATTTATAGGATAATGAAATGATAGTATTTAGAAAATAATCACGGACGCACAGTTTAGAAAACTCACGGATGAATTCGGCGAAGGAAAAACTGATTTTTCTGATTTTTACTATTCATTACTGTGCAATAAAATATTCTAATAAAACAGAAACTTTAAATAAAATATAATATATTATATTTATAATCTCATAAAACAAAACTTTATATAATATATATATATATATATATATATATATATATATATATATATATATATATCTTCCCACAAACATACCAGAACCCAAAATCACATATAACTTTAATTCCTTCTTTCCAAGGTATCTTCCCCCCCCTTTTTTCTTCCTACACACACACACATATTAAAACACATGCACACCCACACACACATTTATATATATATATATATATATATATATATATATATATATATATATATATATATATACTCCTTCTCTTCCAAGGCATTCAACAAATACTCCCACCATCACCACCTTCCATACGACATTATATATATATAAATATATATCCTCACATGTTATATATATATATATAACACATTCACACACACACATAAATTATATATATAATCACACACATCACACACTTCCCTCTCTTCCAAGGCAACAATCCCCCACCCCCTTTTCTTTTTTCTTCATCCCATACACATTTCTTCCCACCATTCCCCATATATATATATATATATATATCTTAAATAATTTCCACACCATTTTCATTTTTCTTCCCATATACACACACACACCTTACACCTTTCCCTTTTCCAGCAACCTGTTACTTTCACACACATCACTCTCACTTCTTTTCCACCACTTTCCACTCATACACACATCATATATATATATATATATACACACACACATCACATATTTATATATATAAATTCCCTCCCCTTTATGTATACTCTTCCCCCCCCCCCATTTCCAAAATCATTTCTTCCACACATGGGCCCCACATGTGGCCCCCACCTTTATATAAAGAATAAATTTTTACCGATTATTTTGAAAAATAGGTAAATGGGGGTTCGAATAATACCTTAATATTTATAACAAATACTTCATAAAAATCACTTCAATATTTTTAACAACATTTATCATCATTATTATAATTTGTAATATTTAACAACCAGGTCGTTCTCAGGTAAGAGGGGGCTTTCCAATAAGGATTTATCCCTATTGGCGCACAATTAGGTGACCAAACCTCTCCTTGACAGAACTTCTAGACATCGTAAATATTGTAAATAATAATATGAATAACTTGTTATCTCAATTATTGATTTAATAATATATAAAATATTGACAATAATTGAATCAAATAACGTGAGATACTATGCAGCAATTATTGTAGCAATAATTGAACAAAACTGAGTGACTTCTCACGTAAGCATCAATAATCAATATTGTGTGCTATTATGCAACCATGCGTATTACTGTACTTTTACTACCGGGTAGTCCAACATTCTAACGGTAAAACATCCGCCGTTATTTTCATAAAAAAGATATTTATGTTATTTTCTCATTCCAACAATAATTCTGTTGTGGGGTCCACCAATGATTGCGTCGTTGTACGAATATACCCTATTAAAACGAATATTCCCCGACCAATCGAATATTTTATAACCACTTGCTTACTTTACAAAATTTGTAAATATTACCCACAAGTATAACATTATATCAAATCCACAGTGTAATATTAAAATAATATTTCTAGAAAATTAAATCTTTTATTCATAAAATTTGGGGTCTTACAATCTCCCCTCCTTATGAAATTTCGCCCTCGAAATTTACGTACGTACTTGGTATGCCGAACAGATTAGGATACCTCGTCAGATTCTAACTCTTGAGGTATAACCTTTGAGCGCATAATATGTTTCTTCTTATCCAACATTTTAACAAATATCTCCTCATACGTTAAATCTTTTTGTTATCTCGTCTAGTTCTAATTCAATAATGTGGTTTGGGTCGTCCACATATTTTCGTAACATCGATACGTGAAAAACGTTATGAACACGCGACATACTTGGCGGTAAAACGAGTCTATAGGCCACAGTTCCTACTCGATCAAGGATTTCAAATGGGCTAATTAAATCGAGGGTTGAGATTTTCTCTCTTCTTGCTTCTAGAATAACGCCTTCTTAAACCTTCTTCTTCGTATTCATCAGCTCCGGGTCTGAAGTTTGAGCAACTTTAAATTTATCAATTAAAGTCAGTTTTACTCGTATATTTTCTATCTTCACTTGGGTTCTCTAGAATCTTAACTCTATCTTCATCATTTGTAAGTCATACGAAATGGGTTTTTTTTTGTGTTAACAACATCGCACTCGTAAACGCATACAATCTTTTACTCAACGTGTCAGCTACCACGCTCTCTTTTCTAGGATGATATTAAATGGTATGGTCGTAATCTTCAATAGCTTGAGCCAACGTCTTTGGAGCATGTTACGTTCGTTTTGGGTGAAAAAAATATTTGAGGGTTTTAGAAATGGGTTTGGTACTGGGGTCAAATTTAAACGTTGAGCGCAAGTAGGAGAAATAAAAGAATGGGTAGAACCGATATCGAATAAGGTATAAATTCGCAAGAGTTTATGATTAACATACCCGTGATAGCTACGTTCGGGTTCTTCGACAAATGCTCTCACTTAAACTACCGACTTTGACTTGTCTGAGACATCCTTTGGCGTCACCATTCTAGCTGGACTTGACTTCACTACATGACAAAATCCAGCTAAGTGACCTTCTCTTCCGCAATTGAAACACGCTTTGGGTTGCTGCGTACAGTTTGGACGGATGTGTCCCTCCTGTCTGCATTTGAAACATACGATCGGTGGTCGTTCTTCTTCTTTGGAAATGGGTACCGCTGTCTTTCCATTATTATTGAACCTTATCTTCTTGAAGTTGTTCTCACTTAATTCACCTTTCCTATTATCCTGACCATGATTACCACCGAAGTGGTTACCATTTCTGGCATATTGATTCCCTCCACGTTTGTTGTCACCGCTTCGATGACTGCTACCATTAGTATTATCGATTTGCCATCTGCTCTCTCTTGGTTGGGATGGCTCGTTATCGCGCTCTAATAACTGAGCCCTATTTACAACATCTGAATACAAACACAGTTTGTGAGAAATTAGGTATTGACGTATCTCGGGTTTCAAACCTCTTAGAAACATCCGCGTCATTCTCTCCTCGTTATCAACTAAGTAGGACGCAAACCGAGATAACTCGGCAAACTTAACTTCGTACTGTGACACGGTCATATTGTTCTGCTCCATCTTGATGAACTCTACCTCCTTCATGTGACGAATACTTTTGGGAAAGTACTTGTCGTTGAACAGTTCTTGGAACTTCTCCCAAGACATTTTGAGTGCGTCAGGCTAGGTACGTTTTACATATTCCCATCAGTGATTTGCTTCTTCACGCAACATAAAGGTGGCGAATGGAACCTTTTGCTCCTCTGAGCATTCCAAGATATCAAATATCTTGGTTATCTGCGTTATCAACGTCTCTTCCTTAAGTGGTTTTGGCTCTCTAATAAACTCCGATGGTCCCAACTCCTTGAACTGTTTAGCGATAATCGTCCGAGAGTTGCCAGTGTTTCCACCTATATTTTGGACATGAGTCTCTCTTGCCTGATGTTGTACGAATTGCAGAAAGCTCCTAAATATTCCATCGTTCGCCATTTGATCGGCGTTATTGTTTACTTGAGGATTGTTTCCTTCCTGCACATTATCCTGGTTATTGATCGTCGGTGACTCAACGGTCTCATGTGCTTCATTGCTTATCTCAACATTTTCAGATGCCATTCTCAAACACTGTCACAAAACAAGGGTTAATTGAAATGTCAAATATTATCTCTATACTCTGACCGACTAATTAAATACCAAATAAACTTAGGTAGATCATACTAGTGAAGTAATTCCTCGTCTCTCCCCTCCTAGTTCTTATCTCACATCTCATCCATGGATCATATCCCTAAGCTTTGATACCAACTATGACGCCCCCAAAATAGGTATAAATCACCCATCTTGAGTCGCCAAATACATGGTACAAAATTCAAATACAACTGTCGTGTAAAATATGACAAAACATAAGCTGTGAGTTTTAATACAAATATTGCCTTCTAGACAATATTCAAACTCAAAATAAGTTCTCAACACATTTATTATCACACTATTTCACAGAATAGTGAGGACTACTAATGCAAATATTTGGATCGTCACTCCGTTCCCTGACTAGTCCCATCTATATTCTCAATTCTTGAAGAGAACAGTGAAAGAAAGGGTGAGCTCAACTAGCCCAGTAAAAAATATTATGACTAAGATAATGCAGAATAAATTATCCTTAGCCTTCAACATTATAACAACTGATATAATATAATAGACAACAAGTTTTAGATCAACAACTGCAGCGGAATAAGCAATCCATTAGAAGAGTCAAGTAGAGCATAAAATCTACTATGTTCTATGATTTAAAAGATTTATCATCAATTTTATCGCTAAGACTCAGCTTAATAAATAATCCACATCATCAAATCACCCCTGCACTACGACCAAGGATATTCTTTAGTATCACGACCATGACTTATCCATTCACTACGGGCCAAGGATAATTGTGTTTTCATCAACGATCATGATCATGACATAAAACAATTCATCTTTGCACCCTTAGCCGAAGAGAACCCATGGCCATGATCATACCAAAAACTGTCCATCAATGCACTACAAGCTAATGAGGACTTTTACCACATCATTTGTAACATTACGGTCATGATTATACTGAAAAATCCCTTGTCATAATCATACCAAGTCCATCTATGCACTACGGCCAAAGATGACTTTCATAACAATATTAACATGAGGATGATGACAATGACATAATAATTCAATAAAACAAGTTCAAGGATAAATTTTAAAGATTTATAATTTAATTTTTCCAAAATTCAATAATGTCCAAATTGTCAACATGATACTGCTTTGTGGAGTAAAATTCAAGAATAATATTGTATCAAAAATGATTTGGACTGAAAAGAAATTAATTTTTGTCATGAATAGTGCCCTGGGTGAATAGTACCCGAGTGAATAGTACCCTGTGAATAGTACTTCAGGAATAGTAACCTTGTGAATAGTACTCTGACATGAAAAGTTTTAAAACTTATCAAGAATGCTCAGAATAATATTTTCATGAAAAGATACTGGATGAAGCACAAATATCAAGGATATTCTACTAATTTCATGGAGTATAGAAGCCAAAACTTTAACCAAATGAGTATAGAATTCAAAATCTGAAACGAAATAATATTACTTACATACTACAGAGTATGGAAGAAAATATTATTTCAAGCGAATATTGAACAAAATTAACATCCCTTATGAATATTAAACGAAAATAATATTCCTTTCGAATATTGAATTAATATAATATACCTTTCGAATATTAAATGAAAATAATATTTATTGCGAATATTGAATGAAATAATATTCATACGAATATGAAAAATAATATCTCTCCAGAATATTAAATAAATAATACCCCTTACCTCAAAAATAGAGCAATTTTGACTAGTATAGCGGATATATTCTTGAAGAAAACTTTCACTATTTTCTATACTCAAAGCTTTCTAAAACTCGAAAGAAATGGGCTCAATATTATAGAAGAAGAATTCTCTGATTCTGGTGTGATTTTTAATTCTAAATAAGCATCCTATTTATAGGAGAATTGAATAATACTATTTAGAAAGTAATCACGGATGCACAGTTTAGAAAACTCACGGATGAATTCGATGGAGGAAAAACAGATTTTTCTGATTTTTACTATTCATTACTGTGCAATAAAATATTCTAATAGAACAGAAACTTTAAATAAAATATAATATATTCTATTTATAGTCTAATAAAGCAAAACTTTATAAAAATATATATATATATATATATATATATATATATATATATATATATATATATATCTTCCCACAAACATGCGGTAACCCAAAAACACATATAACTTTAATTCCCTTCTTTCCAAGGTATCTTCCCCCACCCACCCTTTTCTTCCCACCACACACACACATATTAAAAACACATGCACACCACACACACACACACACACACACACACACACACACACACACATATATATATATATATATATATATATATATATATATATATATACCTCTCTTTCAAGGCATTCAACAAATACTCCCACCATCACCACCTTCCATACCATATATATATATATATATATATATATATATATATATATATATATATATCCTCACATGCTATATATATATAACACATTCACACACACACACAAATTATATATATAATCACACACTTCCCTCTCTTCCAAGGAAACTATCCCCACCCCTTTTTTCTTTTTTCTTCATCCCATACACATTTCTTCCCACCATTCCCCACTTTCATTATTATATATATATATATATATATATATATATATATATATATATATAATTTCCACATAGTTTTCATTTTCTTCCCATATACACACACACACCTTACACCTTTCACTTTTCAAAGAACTTTGTCACTTTCACACACATCACTTCTCACTTCTTTTCCACCACTTTCCACTCACACATTCCATATATATATATATATATATATATATATAAATATATATATACACACACACACATCACATGCTTATATATATAAATTCCCTCCCCTTTATGTATACTCCCCCCCCCATTTCCAAAATCATTTCTTCCACACGTGGGCCCCACATATGGCCCCCACCTTTATTATAAAGAATAAATTTTTATCGATTATTTTGAAAATGGGTAAATAGGGGTCCAAATAATACGTCAATATTTATAACAAATACTTCATAAAAATCACTTCAATATTTTTAACAACATTTATCATCTTTATTATAATTCGCAATATTTAACAACCAGATCGTTCACATGAATGAGGGGGCTTTCTAATAAGAATTTCTCCCTATTGGCGCGCAATTAGGTGACCAAACATCTCCTTAACAGAACTTCTAGACATCTTTAATATTGCAAATAATAATATGAATAACTTGTCATCTCAATTATTGATTTAATAATATATAAAATATTGATAATAATAAAATTAAATAACGTGAGATACTGTGCATCAATTAATGTATCAATAATTGAACAAAACTGAGTGACTTCTCACGTAAACATCAATAATCAATATTGTGTGCTACTATGCAACCACGTGTATTATTGTACTTTTACTACTGGGTAGTTCAACATTCTAACGGTAAAACTTACGCCGTTATTTTCATAAAAAGATATTTCTGTCATTTTCTCATTCCGACAATAATTCCGCTATGGGGTCCACCAATGATTGCGTCGTTGTACGAATATTCCCCGACCAATCGAATATTTTATAACCACTTGCTTACTTTGCAAAATTTGTAAATATTACCCACAACTATAATATTATATCAAATCCACACTATAATATTAAAAAAATAATTTCTAGAAAATCAAATCTTTTATTCATAAAATTTGGGGTCTTACAGTTATAGACTGATAGGATTATCTGATAATATGTTTAGGTTATTTTAAATACTATAATGATATTATTCTAATTGGTATATCAATATTATTTATATATTAGGTTCAGACAAAGCTTATTAAATTGCATAGCGGTAATTAATCAACGGTTTAGGCAAGTTTTACTTAATTCTACTTAGAGTTGTTTCATTCAGATATGCTTATGAATAATCTTTGTTGATTGCCATTGTAGAATTGTAATCTGTACATATTGCATGTATAAGTCAGGTATGAAAGGCTGATCACCTTCATTACCATTCGGTCCAGATATATTTGTTCATGTTTAATACTTGTTCAGTCAAAAGTTTGTTCGTGCTAATTTACAACTATATTGTTGAATTATAGCCAGCTTATTATTCAGATTCTTTCAATCATGATATATCCTTATATAAATTTAAAATTGTTGGGCAACCTTCATGCTCACCCTTGCTATATCATGATAAAACATTGCAAATTAAGGCGAATGCGTTGGATACAAGGAAAGGTTAAAGACAGTTCCAACTTTAAGATAATGTGTGCAGCTAGATTTGTAATAGTAATGTATGATAATAATGTTATATTTTAGACAAGTTATGAATTGTGTATAAGTTAAGGTTACTCGACCTTGGGGAAAAATGTGTAAGGTTATTGTATAAACAATTTATGTTTATATATTCCGCAAATAGTAATAGTTGTAGAGTGATTGTACCAGATCCGCGGTGATTCAGGACCCGAATTCGGGGCTCTCATAGTTGGTATCAAAGCTTTAGGTTATGAACCATCGGTAGGAATACCTGAGACTAATAACCGCAGTGATTAGGATAAGTACTAACTCAAATAGAGTTAATTGGTCGTTAAGATTCAAAGACGAATCTCATGAAGTTATAAGATCTGAGTTCTTAACTCGATAATAAAAGTTGAACAGTAGTGATGAATAGATCTAGTCTAAAGGACTAAAAGAACAGTGATAGGAGATCGTAAAACAAAACGATCAAGACATAGAAATGAATCGTAATATATATGATGAGATCACTCCGTGATCTGATAAAGTGATATCATGGAAAAGAATCAATCTAATGATTGAATAGTTTACAACAAGATTGCTGAGTGTCAGTTGTATTATGAATTGGTACAGATTCAGGAAAGGGTTATGAATACGAGTTGAATGAAATTCGTATTGAGAAGGGAGTTAAGATTAGGTGGGGATTTCAATTGAGGACTCATGTCCAAGAAAATTGAGTCAGTATGATTCCTTGTATGTATGGGGAATTGTACTTGGTGTAAAACCACTTAGTTTCTGGCAATGATAATCATTGAAATATTTGTGTCGCGCTATTTGCTATATGCATGTTAAGAGGGTGATTCCTTTCTCATGTGTATAATAGATAGATAGGTTATATGTAGAGAATATAAGGTTAAGTACGAGTTCTTAAAACTCATACTTATGTGACATTCTTGATTCGTAGTTATATGAAATGTTTATGAACCCCTCAGCGAATGGACGTCAAAGGTTTGACTAGGACAAGTTCTTAAACTCATATGATTGTGGCAAGTTCATGAACTCATAAGTGTGGTTTGACGAACTAGGTATAGTTGTGTGTAATTGGAGTATTAAAGATAATAGGAATAGATAGATTATTTAAGCAAATGATAATTAGTGGAGACATAGGTTTTTCAAAAGTCCTAGCTATGCTAGACTTCGAAATTTTGACATCAAGCTAAATACGAACTATGTGCTTTTGAAAAAAAAAATGTAAACTCGTAATCATTTTTGGAACGGTTTAAAGTATAGTCTATGCTACTTATTTCGGCTAGACCCAAATGATTTGAAATATCAAAATATATTTTTATTTATCACTCATGTACCATGTAACCTGGTACAGAGATGATAAAAGTTGATAGAGTTATAAATGTAGGAATAGTTAGTGTGAATTCGATCTAAAAATCATTGTTCTACTATTGTATGATGTGTTATGACAAAGTTATACGATGACGGCATCCTCAAACAGACTGTTAATACAGTACGGCATCATGATGTCATTCTCAAAAATATTTTCAAAAATATTAATTTGCCAACGGGGTTTGGCTACACCTAAATAATTCGATTTAATTGAATTATTGATATGAGTCTATGCTATTCGATTCAGCTAGACTAATGTTTATAAAACTCTAAGAGTTCTTTGAAAATTTTCCTGAACCAAATTATTTTGGTGCGGAATCCATTAAGACTGAGGTAAAATTTTTGTGCATATAGCAGTGACGAGAAACAGATTCGACCAGTAGTACTTAATAAGTACAGGGCATACCGGGCTAATTACCCACTATGACCGTAAGTTATGACGGTTAACGGATGAATTTCCATATAACCTTTGCGAAAATGATAGACAATAGTCTATATAACCCCTTAGCATAATTGAAATTTTTTAATTCTTGTGAGGAATGTATTGGGTAGCATGTAAGGCTGAGTATGAATGGTGTATGGTGTATGGTGTAAGGTAAATTTCGGGGACAAAATTTTTAGAAGAAGGGGTGAATGTGACAACTCGAGAATTTAGAAAATTTTTAAAATTTTAATTAATTTATTTAAGGTTCAATATTAGAACCTAGACAAGAAAATAAGTGTATGCGTTTGATATTTTTGAGAAGGAATTTTGAGGATTTCAAAATTCTGTGAAGGATTTTGGTGAATTATTCAAGATTAAGCGTATAAGAGTATATGTTCTGTGTATATGGTTATATGTGTACAGTAAGTGGTTAAGGGTCAAGGGTTGACCAGATATACCCTAATATTATATTAAGAACGTCAACGTTCAGTTAGAAAATTCTTACGATTATAAGAAACCCTAAAATCGGTTCTGGAAACCCTAATTTCAGTTCCGAAAATTCGAAACCCTAATTTGGTAATTCAAATGCTAGTATAAGGTTTAAACATTATTAATAATTACCTAATTAGGGATAACCCTAATTGATTTAGAAAACCCTAATTTTTGGATTAGAAACCCTAATTTATGATTAGGGAAAACCTAATTGTTAATTTAATAATTTTAATGTTAATTAAGAAACCTTAGTCCTAATTCAAGTATTAGGAAACCCTACACTAATTAGGAAATCTAATTTCTAAATTAGAAAGATTATTTTTCTATTTAAAATCCTAATGACCAATTTTGACCCTAATTGCTAAATTAGCAATTTTAATTAGGAAATAATTATCCTAATTAGCAAGCTTGGATTATGATTATGAAATTTTAATATAATTAGAAAATTCTAATTATAATTTAGAAATATTAATTTTCTATTTTGAAAACCTAATTTAGAAATTCTAGAATTTATTTTTAAAACCTAAGGGTTCAAACCCTAAACCCTAAGGGTTAGGGCAAAAGATCACGTTGCCATTAAATTTGTGTGCAAAATGACCTTAATATCCTTATTGCATTATTTGACTTAACTTATAAATCTAGTCCTATCTTGGGTTGGTGAGCTACCCTAGCACTAGCATGAGACTTATTTGTCTAGCAATCAGCCATCTAGATCAGCCAACATGCATTGCATTAAGTCATTTATATAGATTAAGAGATAGAAAATGGTTACTTCCATTTTCATTTTTCTCCAAGCACTTCTCTCTCTAAAATCCGAAAATGGGGAGTGGAAGAGAGTAAGATACAAAGCTAAGATCATGTGTTAGCATCCCAATATCATATCACTAAGATCAGAATCAAGGATCAAAGTTAGAAAATGTATAAACCCTAAAATTTCGAAATCGGTGATCTTATATTATATATTGTAATTGATTGTTTAAAGTTATATATTAAGGTGTCACTTGATGATCTGGGTTGCTATATAGTGAATCCATAACATCAAAGTGCTCGAAATAGTCTTTTTAAGAAATTTGGGAAAAGATGGAGAAATGGCCTGACAGATATATGTTAGAGGCCTTAAATCTCTCTGTGTTAATGGTTAGGTGTGTTTTATGTTGTAGATCTGTTCTTTGTTGTTAGGGCTTGGATCTGAGACTTGAATCAAGCTCAGATCATGTGTTTATTGCAAGTTATGATTGGTCAAAGTGTGTTGACCGAGCACGACTTCTGGAAATCTAGGCAAACCCAAAAACCCAAAAAATCTGACAGTGATATTGTAGGCCTTGATCTTGCTTGTCTTTTATGTTTTATGTCACGTTGTTGTTTTGTAGTTGTAGCATGACATGAGGACTACATGTTAAAGCCTTTAGATCACCCAGATCCATAACAGAAACGATGTTATAGACTGTCAAACAGGGGTTGACCATCATGTCGGATGAAGATTCTGGAAAACCCAGAAATCTTCAAAGGCAGTTCTTGGCATGCACTTTGACCAGCCTTTATATGTCTTATGTGATGTTGTTGTTATGATCTAATGCTATAAAATTGTACACTAACATCAATACTACATGACTGAATCAATAAAACACCCTAACCAAGCTGGGGACGTGGAGATTAAAAGGACCAAAATAGCACCTACGTCTATTCTTCATTTTCTGGAAAACCTAGAAATGAAGAACATCATTGTCAGATTTTTTAGAGGCTCAAATCTTCTAAGTGTACAATTGTATGGCCTTGAACTTAGTTTTAGTTTTTGTATTACATGAGTACTACAATTATAACTCATTAGAAAATCCAGAAGAGTGATAACCCAGAATCTAGAACCGGTCAAACAAGACACCTTGTCTACTGACATGCGTTTCTGAGTTTGATGAAGAACATGCCAAGAACACCTATAGCGACGGGTCTGTCGCTAGAGGGCCATTTTAGTAATTATTAATTTCTAAAAATGATTATTTTAATTAAATAAATAGAAATAAATAGTTTTTAATTATTAAAAATACAAAATAAATTCCTAAAAATTATTTTAAAGTCTGAAAATTAGTTTTTAATTATTTTGAGTATATTTCATAAATATTTAATATTTTTAGAATATAAATGGTATTTAATTTATTTAATTATAATATTAAATAAATTATTTCAAAATGATTTTAATACATGAAAAATTATATTATGGTAAAAGAAAATATTTTAAGTGACTTTTAATATTTTGTGATGAATTTTATTAATTAATTAATATTAATGATAATTAATTTATTTAATAACTATATTAAATAAATTATGGAAAAATAGAATTAATGATTTAAAAATCATATAAAAATGATTTAAGTGTTATAAAAATATTTGAAGTTATAAAATATAACTTTTGATATTTTGTCATAAAAATATTAATATTTTAATATTAATAGCAATTATCGGATAATGAATTTAATTGTTTAAAAATCATATAAAGGTGATTTTAAAGTATTAAAATACTTTGTGAAATTATAAATATATTATAATATTATGACATGTATTTCATTAATATTTGATAATAAGTATTAATGATAAAGGAATTATGTGGTATTTAATTCGTATAAATACGTTTTTAATGATTGAAAATTCACGATAAATAATAATAATTATTTGAAAATTATTACGAGCTTATGAAAAATATTTTGACTAGTAATATAATTATCTAAGTTAATTGTTAAGTGTTAGGCACAGTTTAATTGAACTTAAACTTGAAATTTTGTCCGACTAGACCGTCGGGATGTTAGAATGTTGCCGAATTCAATTTAGAATGAAATAGTTTGACTTGAGGATTGGTTTTATGTGTGTTATAGACTGATAGGATTATGTGATAATGTGTTTAGGTTATTTTAAATACTATAATGATATTATTTATATATTAGGTTCAGACAAAGCTTATTAAATTGCATAGCGGTAATCTACGGTTCAGGCAAGTTTTACTTAACTCTACTTAGAGTTGTTTCATTCAGATATGCTTATGGATAATCATTGTTGATTGCCATTGTAGAATTGTACTCTGTACATATTGCATGTATAAGTCAGGTATGAAAGGCTGATCACCTTCTTTACCATTCGGTCCAGATATATTTTTTCATGTTTAATACTTGTTCAGTCAAAAGTTTGTTCGTGTTAATTCACAACTATATTGTTGACTTATAGCCAGCTTATTATTCAGATTCTTTCAATCATGATATATCCTTAAATAAATTTAAACTTGCTGGGCAATATTCATGCTCACCCTTGCTATATCATGATAAAACATTGCAGATTAAGGCGAATGCGTTGGATACAAGGAAAGGTTAAAGAAAGTTCCAGCTTTAAGATAATGTGTGCAGCTAGATTTGCAATAGTATTGTATGATAATAATGTTATATGTTAGATAAGTTATGAATTATGTATAAGTTAAGGTTATTCGACTTTGGGGAAAAATGTGTAAGGTTATTGTATAAACAATTTATGTTTATATCTTCCGCAATAGTTATAGAATGATTGTACCAGATCCGCGGTGATTTAGGACCCGGATTTGGGGCTGTCACACGCACCGATTCAAAGAACAAATGTAGCGCACCCGCGCCCTACCTGCAGAACTTTAGAAATTTTCTAAGTGTTCAAGTTTTGAAAACTTGTTTTTAAAACCTTATGTAATTAACATGAAGACATGTCAAGCATATAATAATATGTTAATTAACTTATGTTATGTGATTAATTAATAAAACTTAAAAGTCCAATAACATATTCAAATAGTAATGTTGGGATTCGATAGGTATATCGAACTATTGATTAATGGATATTGTGAATGTATTGATATGTAGGATTTAATAAAGAACGTGAATTAATTGTATCTTGTGCAAGAGGCAAGTTTCTAAACCTTACTTTTATATTGAGCAAATATTCTATTTCTAAATTATTATTTTTAAGCCAGTTCCTTAAATTCTAAATTACTCATTGATCAAGTCTTATAATTGTATTTTATATCGAGTAACACTACAAGAAAATGGTCTATCAACGATCGCTTAATAGCGACCGCATGTAATCATGAGATAACTATCGTATTTGCGTGCGATCGGCCCGATAATCGTCGATAAAATCTAGTCGCTAGAATGCACATCAGCGACCCCTATTAGCGACCGACCCATCGGCGGCAGATATTCACACTCTACCGAAATGATAAATTCGATCGCTAAATTTGAGTCAATGAGGTCCATGACCAAAGTCGACGTGGTCCACGCGATGGCGATGACCACCATCGGTGATGTTGAGACCCTCAATATGTCAGTAGTCGCTAATAACTATCAGCGACAACATGCGGTCGCTGATATGAAAAAAATTAAAAAAACATATTTTTCTGTTTTATAGAATTCCCAAAAACCTGTACCTGTTTTGTACCTGCTTTATCCCAACACACAATCACAACAATATAAACAGCATTCATAACAATATAAACATCATTCATCGTCCACCAACATACACCAAACTAGTATTTAAACCTTTAGAACCCAATATGAATTGAATAAATATAATAACATTTCAAAACTTGTTTAAGTAACATACAGACATCCAAATAATGAATATACAAGTACAAGCTTATACTATAACTACAAAACTGATCTAAAGCAGGTACGTCAAGCATCATCGCCTCCTTGATCACCCTGTAATTAACAAAATAATAAAATAAGTTACAAATATAGTAACTATGTTGATACTGATATATATTACGACAATATATACAACAAATTGATTTTATACCTCGTCGCCATCCCCATGCTGTCCTGCTGCTGCTGCTGTCGCTACTGCTTCAGCTAACTCCTCAAGATCAAGAGCCTCAGATGCCCGCCAAGTATCTTCAAAAGATTTCGATCTCGACATATAGCTCTCACACAGTCAGCCGAAGTGTGAACAACTAGATGACTCGATGACTGTGAAGACTGGGTAGTAGAGCTGCCTGAGCTACTAAAGGATGGGCGTCGTCGTTGTCCTTGACCTTTAATGTAGTTCTTCATCACAACGGACGCCCTCACCCACAACTCTTGATCAATAGTCGGACGTGGAGTGCCTTCAGGATAGCGCTCATTCAATAAACGCTTATAAGTATCCTGTCATCATGTTAACAATTAAATAGTTAAAAATAAATTCTTTAAGCACTTGGCAACCAGCTCTAAATTCAGCTGTAGCACCTATCTGGGCACTTAACTTTCGTCGTGCCATCCAACTACGGTCTGAATAGAGGTCCATAATACCACGATACCTACTACAGACAACATTATAAATGTTAACATATGACTTGAGCATATATACTTGTAACCATATGACTTGAGCATACTTGTAAGCATGCATATGATTAACATTTAAGCATACTTGTAAGCATATGACTTGAGCATACTTGTAACCATATGACTTGAGCATACTTGTAAGCATATGAGAAACTTTAAATGTTATTAAATTTAGTATGAGAAACTAAGTAAATTCTACTTAGTTTAATAGTTATATTATATCATGTTATTTTATTTTAATTTGTTTTAAATTTGTTTTTATTGTTTATCGTAAGTGAATACGTAAGGTATTTCATTCATGCTAGCTTTATATCAGAGTTAAAGTATCTCATTTGTACAAGGCTTCATGCCAAGAATTGAAGACTACCACCATCTAAGGCTTCACGCTAAGAATTGAAGAGTCCATCTAAGGCCTCGGCTAACATGTTTTAAGATTATACCCGTCACGGTCCCTTTCTATAATCTTTTATGTTTTAGGATAGTCACAACTTGGTTGAGCAATTTATAGCTTCTATAACATTTTTGTAGCTTTATTCTTGTATACATAAGTGTTAAATATCCTTATTTTTCTGTTATAGCCAAAATAGTCTCTTTATTGACCAAGTGTGTCTAGTTACCTTCTCTGTTGCACTAACAGTTATCACTGCCTATTTTGGCTTAACAGCCCCCCAATAGCTTACCATGCTGACAACCAAGCTTGGCTTGGCCCCGTGAGGCTTGGCTAAGCTTGGCGTGGCCTCGTGTGGCCTCGCGGCCCCAAGCCAAACCCAACCATCAGCTCCAACAGTCCCTTAATAGGCTCTAGTGGATCACCAATATATTTATATCCAATTGATAACCAATAATGGGCATAGCTTTCCTATAACCAAAAGCTATTATATATTTTAAACCTAAAATTGTTCACAATAAAAGAGGTAAAAAAATTTCAACTACAAACTTATACTTATAATACTTAAGAAAATTTTGCCAGAGTCTCCCCTACAATATGGACTAGCCACATGCACAACGGCATGCATATATGGACATTTCTAGGCACCCAAAACACAAACCAAGAGAAATATACAAATTCCCAATACAATAAGACCAAAACAATAACGATTGAAGTGCAATGTTCATTATAATGATAAGTAGTCGATTAGGAGAATTACTATCAAGTTTAAATGCATTACACTGAGGGTTAAAGATGCAAGTTCATGTACAGCCACATAATTATCTATATTATAGACAAACACATATGAAAAAGGGTAATTTTTTAAACAAAGAACCAACAATAATTTTTGAAAAGAAAACAATGTTGCTTAGTAGCTCAATCAACCTAACAATATCCAAAGAAAATAGTCAGAATATTCATGGACTTTAGATGATTATGTCAAATGCAAGAACCTTTCTATGCAAGGACAATGGTAAGCAAGCAATAATAATCAAATTCTATTTGTATGGAGTAATTGAGATACTAAAAACAAATTACAACAAAAACATAAACGAATTACCCAATACCCAAATTAGGGTTACCAGATTTGATGACAAAAACCTATTTTAAAACAAAAACAAATTACCCAATTCGATAGGTGACTAAACGAATTACCCAATACACGGTGTATTCATGCACACAATCGCCAAATCCAAAGAATTCACATACAATTTCAAACACGAATCAAGAAATTACAATGAATTAAGATAAATACCTATTTAATTAGAAGATTTGCTCAAACTCATTTGAAAATAGTCTCTCTCCTTAGGCAGGTGATAGGTGGCCGGTGTTAGGTGGCCGGTGGCAGGTGGTAGGTGGTAAGTGGCGGCGGCGACGACCGAACTCCTCTTCCACTCCCCCCTTTCTCCCTCTTCTCTCTATTTCGGAGCTCCCTCTTTTTTTCCTTCTCTGTTCTGTGTCGAACGAATGCCTGATACTGATTTCATTTAGGTTGATCAGCGACCGCTATCTGCGACCACATGCAGTCGCTGATTTTTAATGACATGGACTTATCAGCGACCACATACGGTCGCTGATTATAAGTGGTCGTAAAAACCCACGCCAAGATTTCCAGCTAAATTTTGGGTGGGAAATTTGTTCTAGCGACCGATCTGAATCGCTGCGTCGTCACGATATAACTTAGCTTAATTGGATTATATATAATGGTCGTCACGATATCGGTCGCTATTATGAATATTAGCGACCGTATATGTGGTCGCTGATAGAATTGGTCGCTAATAGACCTTTTTTTTGTAGTGTAAGCTCTTGTTCTTAATTGTTCAAGTTCAAGACTTCATATTAGATGCTATAATTCTTTTAAAGCATGAATTCAGTTATACAATACTTATTTCGATTGTATATTTTTTTTGAATTTTATTCAATTGAATATCAGTTATTGTTGAACCATGTAAGACTAGCGAACCCTTATTGATTCGACTAGTCCATAGTTGATGAACGTTCTCAATTTCAGAACCCTTGTTGAATTTATCCAAACCAAACTTCCTTTGGTGTGGACTCTAATGTCAAACTGAGATGAACAACCCTGTATAGGGGATTACTTATGCTTTAGCATTAAGATATTGTGCACAGTATGGTATTAAGGGCTGATCCCCCTAAGTACGAGTAGAAGAGTCCATAGTCTTATGACGGTTAAAGGTTTCAAGTATAACCCTTGACAACCTATGACATAGTTCAAGGTCTTATGACCCTCAGAAGTTCTTTTGATTCTTGTTATTCATTCTTGATTCAAAAGTTAAGTTCCTTATTTCAGAAGTCTTTGATTCACTCGCATGTTATTATTTGTTGTTACATTATTATACTTGTGGGAAATCGTGCTCACTCTTGTATAATAATAACATTGCAGTTAAGAACGAAAGGTCCGACGAGCCTTCTACTAGCAAAGGCAAGGGCAAGATCAACAAGTGATGAAGACTTGTTGTTTATTTGTTATGTTACATTTTAGACTTATGACAATATTGTTTAAGACTTAATATTTGTTTATGTTTCCGCATTTGAGATTTAAGGTTAGTATGACTTGGGATTGATGTATTTATTTTAGATGATGTAACTCCTTAAGGAGGAGATTTATTTTTATCTAATTTATGGTTTCATTTATTATGGGTAGATAGACATATGATGTTTGTATAGTGAACACCAAATCACGTGAGAATTAAAGTACCCAGATTTGGGGGTGTCACATTGCCAGATTAGAAGCCATCAGAATATTCTTTGCCTTTGTTGCCCACATGAAATTCAAAGTCTTTCAAATGGATGTAAAAAGTGCATTCCTGAATGGTGAACTTCAAGAAGAAGTATATTGGAGCAACCTCAAGGTTTCATCAATCCAACTCTCTCTAATTATGTCTATAGATTAGACAAAGCCTTATATGGTCTTAAACAAGCACCTAGAGCATGGTATGAAACACTAACTAACTTTCCTATTGAAAATGGTTTCACTAGGGGTAGAGTAGATACCACATTATTTCTTAGAAAGCATAAATACAAAGTCTTATTAGTTCAAATATATGTTGATGACATTATCTTTGGCTCTACTGATGAAAAATTGTGTAAGAGATTTGCTAAGCTTATGCAGAGCAAGTTCGAAATGAGTATGATGGGTGAGTTGAATTTCTTCCTTGGATTGCAAGTAAAGCAGACTGATGAAGGAATCTTCATAAACTAAGCCAAGTACATTAAAGACTTCAAAAGTATGGCATGAAATTAGCCTCTCCCATGAAAACACCAATTGCTCCAGCAACCAAGCTTGACAAAGATGAGAAAGGTAAAAGTATTGATATAACTCAATACAATGGTATGACAGGCTCTCTTCTATATCTAACCTCTAGTAGACCAGACATAATGTTTGCAACATGCATATGTGTTAGATTTCAAGATAATCCTAAGGAATCATACTTAACTACTATAAAAAGGATTTTCAAGTATCTCAAAGGTACACCTCACTTGGGACTTTGGTATCCCAAGGAGTCCTCCTTTGAACTAACAGGATATACAGATGCTGATTTTGCAGGCTGCAAAATAGATAAAAAAGTACAAGTGGCACCCGTCAGTTGCTATGAAACAGACTTGTGTCCTGGTTTAGCAAGAAGCAAAACTCAGTATCTACTTCAACTGCAGAAGCTGAATGCATTGTTGTTGGCAGCTGTTGTGCTCAAATCTTATGGATGAAAAATTAGCTAGTAGACTATGGGTTTGATTTTAAATCTATACATGTTCATTGTGATAACACAAGTGCCATAACAATAACACACAATCCTGTCATGCATTCTAGGACTAAGCATATAGAAATAAGATATCATTTTATTAGGGATCATGTTCAAAATAGAATTATATCTTTACAATACATCTGTAAGACCCCAACTTATTATAAATAAAATCAAATTTCCTCTATTTATTATTGTGAATAATAAGGTATTAATTTGATATAATACTTTGGTTATGGGTGAAATGTGCAAAATTTTCAAAATAAGCAAGTGGTTATAAAATATTCATTTGTTGGGGAATATTCGTTTGGTCGTGGAATATTCTTTACATCGAAGGGAATATTAAATACGGCCAGTAGCGACCATTTTGTGGGTCCCATAACGGCGGATCATTTGGGAAGAAAACGATAAAATTTAATAACGGCATAGTTATTACCGAATTAACACTTTGTTGGAATACCCAAATTGGTTAAAATACGATGTCTGGCGTGGTTGCACACGAGAGTATACCGTACGCACATGATTGTTGAATTATTGATTCTTACGTGAAGAAGGCACTCTTGAATAATTATTACTGATAATTATTGTTTAATATTTTATTTTATTGATTCAATAATTGTTGCGTTGATATTTTATATTATTGTTCTTTGATTAATTGTCCTTGCACATCATCTCCATTATCGGATCAATAATTCATATTATTTGGAATAATATTATTAGATAGCATTATTGGCAATGTCTAGAAAGTTCACATCGAGGAGAGGTTTGGTCACCTAATTGCTTGCGCCAAGAAGGAGAAATCATTATTATCGAAAGCCCCATCTTTTCTAGAAGGCTACTGGTCATCATAATTGTGATTACGTAATATTATTTATGAATAATTAATTATTGATTTATATGATAAGGAAATATTTATTTTATGTGGATATAAATGATGGATATATTTATTTTATGTGGATAAAAATGAAGGAATTAATGCTGAGGTGTTTTATCAGTATTGTCGGATTGGAAGTATTAAAAATCATCCGTTTGTGGATTTCAGATATTTTCTGATTGGAATTTGGAAAAACTATCTTCTACAAAGTTGTAGAGAATTAAATTTCCAATGGAAAACACATGAGATTTGAATTTTTCTGATAAAAGGGCTATTTATTATAAATTGTTGAAGTTTCGAAAAATAAAATGATTTTTATTAAAACATGGGTGGGCCCCACTTTTGGTTGGTGAAAATGTGTTGAGATTTTTATTCAAATATGGTAGGCTTGAATAGTAGCAGGTAAAGCCATCAGGTAGCAGGTTAGTCTTCTATGGCGTTCTAAGTATTTTCCTATAAATAGGGTGCTTAGTTAGAATTGATAATCACACCAGAATTCATAAGTTTTCTCTCTTTCTCTCTCTATAATATTGAGCGTATTTTGTGAGTATTTTAGTACTTTGAGTGTTGCTATACGATGCAAGTTCCTTCAAAGACTATATCCGAAGATTCAAATGTAAGCAATCTTGTCTTTGCGAGGTAAGGGATGTTATTTTCTTCGTAAATGATATTATTTCTTCAATATCATTATGCCGAAATATTGGTTTGAACTTTTTATCAAATTTTGAACTTTTTATACTGCACTATTCACGTATACGGTACTATTCACGAATACGGCACTATTCACCGAAAAAATGAAATTTTCTTCTTTTTGTCCAAGATGTCTATTATGGTTACTATCTTTGATTGTATCCATGTTTTGATCTTTATTTTTGAATTCTTCTTCAAAATTTGTTATTATGGAGTATTATTGAACTTGGATAAACTGTAATACGAATCCCTAATATTTGTTCTTTTATCTCACTAGATTTCTTTTTTAAAGATATTTTTCATCATCCTCAGTCCTAAATGATGATATTACTAAATATCTTTGGCCTATAGTGCAAAGATGAATGATTACCTAATGAATATCTTTGGCCGTGAAGTGTAAAGATGAGCAGTGTTGACATGAACATGACCAACTGGTGATACAAATGAATATCATTGGCCTGTAGTGCAAAGATGAATATTTGATTCAAGATGTATATTGATTGATGTTACAGGGATAAAACATTGATGATGGACTTTTAAATCTTAGAAGATAGTAAAATTCTTTCTCTACTTTACTCTTCTAATGGATTGTTGTTTCCACTGCAGTTGTTGATCTAAAACTTGTTGTCTATTATATTTTATCAGATTTTCCCTGTTGAAGACTAATGATAATTTTTTGTATATTATCTTAGTCATAATATTCTTTACTGGGCTAGTTGAGCTCACCCTTTTCCTTTTTGTTCCATTGTTCTTCTCAAGAAGAGAGAATTTAGCAGGAACTAGCCGGGGTATGGAGTGATGATTCAAGATAGTTGTTTAGCAATCCTCACTATTTTTGTAAAATAGTGTATCAATAATTGTAATGAGGACTCCTTTTGAGTTTGTATACTCTCTTGTATACAATATTTATATTCAAACTCACAGTATATATGTTGTCGTATTTTGCACGGCAATTATATTACTGAAGTTGTATTTATTTCTGTACCATGTATCTGGCGACTCAAGATGGGTGATGTATACCTGTTTTGGGGGCGTCACAACATCCCTACTAAAAATTAACTTGTTGATGTCTTTACAAAGCCTCTAGACGAATCCAGATTTAATAAATTGATTAGTGAGTTAGGCATGCTAAATCTATAACCATAAACTCTGTGCTCTAGTTTATGCTAACCATGCAGATATAAAGGCTATGTTCAAATCGTAGAGATTACTAAAGAAAGTCCACGATCGTATAGTTGCCTTGACATGAAGGACCACGATTGTAGAGCTGCCTCGACATGACAAAGAAGCATCATATGATGACAACATCCCCAACAAATCCATGAAATCCCTCTGTCAAGCGCCTCAAGGACAAACCTGATCCTTAGTTCATTCTAAGAGGTTGGCCCTTCTTGAGCTACCTTAACCCGGAAGGAATGCTAAGTCAAAGTTCATCACAAGGACCAGGGCAGACAACGTTCGTAGAGAAGATTCAACAGTGAACTCAACGATCACAGTGCAACCTCAACGATCGTAGTGCAACCTTAACGATCGTAGTGCTACCTCAACGATCGTAATCCTCCTAAAGGATATACTGGCTCATGGGAGCTAAGGGCAGATCAGTATTTTCCACATCAGTTAAAATTGTGGAACCAAACAGGACTTGACACATGCCCCACTAAGCAGATCGAGAGGAGGGAAGTTACAAGTACAGTTTGAAAAGGTCTTTTTGAAAACTCACCTCAGAAGTTCAAAAAGCTAATTCCTATCTCTCTCTACCAGCAGAAACCCTAGCTTTCAGAAACGCTCAACCAACCTCAATGCAAGGAAATTAATGACGGCTTCAAATGTTATCATTGGTTACCGACTCTGCTTTGACAAGTTCAAGATAGCTGACCCTCAAGTCCACAAAATTCTGTCTCTGTTGAAGAAAGCTGGTCTTAAAGAAGCTCTAGGCACCAACACATGGATCTACCCGAAGCTGGTTAAAGAGTTCGACAGAAATAGAGATTTTGAGAACAATGTTATCACCACAAGGGTCAAGGGCAAAGAAATTAAACTCAAAGATAAAGATATAAACCTAGCCCTAGGTTTCAAATCAAAAGGACTTCTATCTATGGAGGTCATCGACTTTCATGAAGGACTAAAGCAGATGCATCATAAAAAGTTTCAGACCGTCAAGGGGTACAAGAAGAAAGAGTTTCCCCAAAGGTATGAGATTTTGGCTGACATTGTTGGGAAATGCATATGCTGTAAGAGCTCTGGCCATGACTCTGTGAATGAAGTGCAACTTAAGCTCATGACAGCAATCTGCTTTGGGGTTTAACTCAACTATGGGGTCCTACTCATCGATTGGATTGGGAAGTAGATACTCAGTTCAAAGAAATCAAAGAGCTTTGGAAAGATGCTTTACGGGCGGTTTATAAGCATCATCCTACAATCAGCATTGTGTGACAAAATTAGGGATAATGAAGTAGAATCTATCAATCCCAACAGAAGGATGACCCATCAGCTGTTTTAAAACTGGAAAAGAAATCCAGCAGAAAATATCAGAATGATGTCTGAATATAGTGGAAGGACTGGTGAAACAAAGGAGTCTGGGCTACTAGGATACATATAAGTGGTGAAGAAAACTGATGAAGAAGAAATCACTAAAGAAGAACTTATCACTTTAGTCAGAAAAAGCAAGGGAAAGAGGAAGATGAAGGCTGTTGGGTAAAATCTAATTACGCACAACACGCAAGTATACGTGGTCAACAAGTAATATAATAGTAAGTAAAGTATCGTTCCCTCAGAGACTTTAAATAGAAATCAACCCTCGTAATTACCAATTTCTTATTAATCCTAATTTTACTAAACTAGCCAAATTCAAGTTTGTAACTAAAAGTATTAAAATTACCAAACAATCAACAAACCCTAAAAACTAAATTTTCAAACAAATAATGGAGAATTAGGCTTTCGACTTCACTCTAAGCATCACTCTGATTATTACACCTTTATTCCAGTTTAATTCACTATCTCAGTTTATTAATCAAGAACACGTATGTAGAAATAGCCACCTCTCGATGTACTAATACCATATTAACTCAGATCCACAATTTATATAGAAATAAGTTAAACACCTTAATTAACTAACTCACTATATCTCTATGTGAGTTATAATTAAAGAAGGTTTAAGTGCAAGTTCTTTATCTGATTACATGCGATGTCAAGCATGTCTCTACCCTAACATTCATTAAGATTCTGTTCATTCACAAAATTCAAGAACACATGCTATATTAACTAAGTCTAGACTTGTATTTCCTCTCTCGAATCCATATAAGTCCACAAAGAACTGTTGATCAGGCAATTCATAAATTCAAGATCAATTTAATATAGATAAACTGGATAACAGCTTATTAAACTAAAAATCAAAGTTACATAATCATCGTTCCACTTAAAGATCCATCATAAGCCTAAAAAGTAATTTAGTTTATCATCAATGAAATAATAACTAAATAAATTAAAGATATCATCCTCCCAATTACAAATATAAAACTAAAGAAGAAGAATAATTCAGAACATCCTTCACTTTAGCCTTAATCCGCAATCGATATGAAAGTTTCTTCAAAATCTTCACTCCAATGCTTGATATGAAAATATTTCCTTAATCTTTGTTTATTGCTTTGCGTCTTGATGATCTTATTGTTTTTGATGTCGTTATATGTTTACCCCCCACAATCTGAGTGCAATCCTCCCTCATTAAGAGTCCCAAATGCATCCAAATACTAAAGCTCATGTCCTAGCAGTGTTGGAATCAAACTAGGATAGTCATGTTTTGGGACCCCCCGCCCTGGCGGGGGTGTAAGGCCAAAATATGCCAGCCCCGACGGGCTATGCTCCTGACTTCTGACTTTGATTAAGCTCCAAATTTGCTAAAATTTTGCCCCAATTGCATCCTTTTTGATCACTTGCCGCACCCACCAACCTACACATAAAACAATCACAAACAAGTAAAAATAAACTAGAAAACAAAGAATTAACACCGATTAAGCTTGAATTAGGAACTGATTTGCTGGTATAAAACCCACTTATCAAAATCCCCCAAACTTAAAACGTGTTAGTCCTCGAGCACAAAACAAACTACCATATTATGCAATGCAATGCAATGATATGTATTGTAACTAATCTATATGTCAATGAATCCAATAGTATCATAGAATCAAAATTATTCATTCGGCCTCAGAAAAATCAAGCAAACACTACAACACTTCATATTGAAACCAATCAATAACTTCTTATCAATCCTCGAACCTTAGACCGTCATCACTGATATAGTGTGTGTGTGTGAGCAACATCTATACTAACTGAAACTGATTCAAATTAAATACATAACTGATCTCTTATCAGGAATTTAACAATGCAAACTCAAATATTTCAAAAACAGACGAGTTTAAACTAAAATCAACATTCACCAAGATTAGGAGTCCAAATAGGGTATTCATGCTTTCTTTTTCATTCACGGGGGCTCTTTGCTCTTATTTCCCGTCTTTTATTTTATTTTATTTTATTTTTTATTTTTTTTATTTTATTTTTTTAGACAGATGGTTGGTGAGTGCGTTTTATGCTCCATCTCACGCCTGTGTTTATGGGGAGTATTTCTTCTCAACCCACAACAAGACTCAACTAGAAATTCTGTTCTTTTTCTTTTTCTGAAGCTTATATACCCCACTTTTTCTCCCAAACTTAAGTTTTTGCCTAGTTCTTTGTCTTCACTGCCTATTCTTATCATTCTCTTATTTACACTAGCATTATCCTTTAGAAACTATTTATGTATCAATTTGAACTAATCAGTCGATACAGATGTTATTAACGTGCTACCCTTTGTATACCAGTTTCAAATAGCACAAGATCCGATTCATAATAGAACTACATCAAGGTTCTAATAATCCGTACCGTACTTATTTACTTAATCTCAACCTCATCATTGGCCACAATAAAATGAACTACAATGACTGTTGGAGATATGCAAAATAACACAATTCTAACTAAAAAACATTTTTCCGATAGATGCAAACATAACATAACATAATGCAAAAAGAAATAAAAACAAACATAATGCAAAAATAAATAAAACTACTTGCTCCTAAGCTACTATGCAACTATCTTAGGTGCATAAATAGTTAATTATTTTTGTTATTTCTCGAATTTGTTATGTTATGTTTGACATATAAAATAATAATAATAATAATAATAATAATAATTTAGTTAGAATTGTATTTTTTGCATATATCCAGCAGTCATTATAGTTCATTTTATTTTGGTCAATGATGAAATTGAGATTAAGTAGACAAATACAGCACTGATTTTTAGAATCGTGATGTAGTTTTTGTTATGAATTGGATCTTGTTCTTGTTTGAAATTGGTATAAAAAGGTAACCATGTAATGTATCTGTGTCGACTAATTAGATCAAATTGATACATAAAGAGTTTATAAAGGATAATGCTAGTGTAAATGAGAAAAGGACAAGGATAGGCAGTGAAGACGAAGAATTGGGCAAGAAACTAAATTTGGGGGGAATAAATGTGGGGTACATAAGCTTTATATGCATATCTAAAAAAAATTAAAAAATTTAAAACAATAATAAAAAAATATATATATATCGTGACTAGTCTTATTTCGGGGCCTTTGTTACTTGAGCAAGTATGCCCGTAGGGGTGTCTTAACACCTAGTGCCCTAAGGTCTTTTATGGTTTGGGAGTCGTTGGTTAAAAGCTCGCTAAGGGGTAACACTGTTAGCCTAATGGGATGAGACATTGCACAGTCATATAAAAAATATAAAAAGGGAGAATAAAACGGGAAAAGAGCAAAAAGCCCCTGTAAAGAAAAAGAAAAATGATAATTGTATATGTATAAAGTATAATTACCCTGTGTGAACCCTTGATAGTGGTAATTGACCAGTTTTAGTTAGAACTCGTCTGCTTTTGAACTTTTTGAGTTTGCTTATATGATTCCTTCTAAGAAATTGGTTATGTATTGAATTTGAATATGTATCAGTTAGCTTGGATGTTGAACACACACTATACCAGTAAGAATGGGTTAAGATTTAAGGATTAATAAGAATTTATCGATTGGTTTTGGTAATTAAGAGCTGTAGTGTTTGTTTGTTTTCCCGAGGCCGGTAGAATACTTTTGAGTTTATGACACTATTGGATTCAATGACATTTAGATTAGATGTATTACATATCATTGAATTGCATTGCATTGCATTGTATAGCATGGTATTTTGTTTTGTGCTCGAGGACTAGCACGGTTTAAGTTTGGGGGATTTTGATAAGTGGATTTTATATCCACGAATTGATTTCTAGTTCAAGCTTATTTGTTGTTAAATCCTTGCTTTTATGTTTATTTTTACTTGTTTCTAGTTATTTTATATGTAGGATGGTTGGTGTGGTAAATGTGTGAAAAAGAGGCATTTGGAGCATTATTTTAGCAAGTTGGGAGTTTGGCCAAAGTCGGTTTCGGAAGGCGTGCACGTGAAAGGTGCCTATTTAACCCTTACACCTCTCATTTGGGGTAGGGGTCTTCATGTTGGAAAGATAGCCTAGCCCATCAGGAATGAGCATTTTAAAGCTATTACCCATTTGGTAGGGTCCCGATATTGTTGTCCTATTTTGATTCTAACTCTGCTGGAAGTTGAGTTGGAGTGCTTGAATTTCTTTGGGAGTCGTAATGGCATAGAATTGAGCTCATATTTCGTATGTAATTATATATCAATGCAAACACAAGATCAGAGAGATCATGCAAAGCAATTAACGAAGATTGAGAACAAAATTTCATATTAAGCGACGGAGTGAAGATTTTGAAGAACGTTCATATCGGTTGCGGATTAAGGCTAAAGTGAAGGTTGTTCTGCGTTATTCTTCTTCTTTAGTTTTATATTTGTAATTAAGAAGATGTTATCTTTAATTTATTCAGTTATTATTTCATTTATGATGAGCTAAATACTTTTTAGGCTTAAGACGGATCTTTAGCTTGAACGATGATTATGTAATCTTTAATTTCAGTTTAATAAGCTATTATCCGGTTTATCTATATTAATTTGAGCTTGAATTTATGAATTGCCTGATCAACGATTCTTTGTGGACTTGTATGAACTCGAGAGATGAAATACGAGGCTAGACTTAGTTGATATAGCATGTGTTCTTGAATTTTGTGAATGAACAGAATCTTGATGAAAGTTAGGGTAGAGATATGCTTGACATCGCATGTAATCGGATAAAGAACTTGAACTTAAACCTTCTTTAATTATAATTCACATAGAGATATAGTGAGTTAGTTGATTAAGGTGTTTAACTTAATTCTATCTTAATTGTGGATTTGAGTTGATATGGTATTAGTGCATCGAGAGGTGGCTAGTTCTATAGACGTGTTCTTGATTAATAAACTAGGATAGTGAGTTATACTGGAATAAAGGTGTAATAATTAGAGTGATTCTTAGAGTGAAGTCGGAAGCCTAATTCTCCATTATTTGTTTGAAAATTTAGTTTTTAGACATTGTTGATTGTTTGGTGATTTTAATATTTTTAATACTTTTAGTTATAAACAAGAAATTGATTAGTTTAATAAAATTAGAATTAATAGGAAATTGGTAATTGTGAGGTTTAAATTCTATTTACAGTTTCTGAGGGAACGATACTCTACTTACTATTATATTACTTGTTGACCACGTATACTTGCGTGCTGTGCGTAATTAGATTTTACCCAACACTTGTACTGAGTGCCTCGGTGTGAGTGCCAAGGTTGAAGCTGATTGCATGCATTTGAAACAAGCATTTTCGGGGTTATCTCCGGAACTGCACTCCTTGGGGTTATCTCCAAGGTTGGTAGCTCGCTACTCTCGGTGTTGGGGATCGAGGACCGAATATCTCGGGGTTATCTCCGAGATGAATCGGCCTTCTCCGGTGGAATTTTCGGTATTGGAACTTCATGCCTCAGGGTTATCTCCGAGGTTTGAACTGATACTCTCGATGTGTGTTCCGGGGTTGAGATTGAACTCCCGGTAGTATCCGGACTGGATATGAGCTATCTTCAAAGGTTATCTCTGAAAGACGAATCTACCCTCCTACAATGTCAATAAAAGGTGTGCAGAAAATTTCGAGTGTCTATAGAAGGGAAGTAAGAGAGCTGAAGGAAGAGGTCCAAGAAATCCTGGAGGATAAGAAGAGTATGGAATTAATGTGGGAGGAGGAGCATGACGAGAGAGTTTTAGAGAAGGACAAGGTCCACGAGCTGAAATAGGAGACCTTTGAGCTCAAGCATGAGCTAAAGGTCAAGAAGCAGAAGATTGGGAGGATGTCCTATATACATAGGAGTTCTTATGCGGATTTTCAGCAGCAAATAGCTGGGTATCCAATAGAGGCAGGGCAGACTCGGCATACTATCAATCGAGATATTATTGTCGGTCTTGCCAATGCAGATTTTGAGAATGTCATAAGGCAGATGTAACCTAGTAATAGTTAGAGTAAAGTTAGATATGTAAATATGATGTATCTAGTAGTGACGTAAAACCCTCTTTTATATACAAGGGTAGTCTTTTGTATATCCCAATTTTTAGAAAGCAATTGCGGGATAGTAATATAATCAGCTAAGGCTATATAAGAACGAATGATGTAGTATTATACTACGAGAAACAAATCAATATAAGTCTTTTATGGAACAAATTTTGCAATGAGTTGAAGTTATTATTTAATAATGAATAATAACTAACTAACAAGAAGAAAGTAATAATGATGTGTTGTTTATCTTAACAGCAAAATGCCGCCAAGAAGGAGACAACGAAACCAAGAAGCTAATGTGAATCAACTGGAGGGAGGTCCGGTTAATCCGATGCAAGAGTTCATTAATTTATTAACGGATGCATTTAATAGGAACGGGGCTAATATACTCGTAAATCCTGCAGTAGTACGAGCTACTACGTTTAAGGATTTTAAAAGTTTCGGTCCACCGGAGTTCAAAGCAACTACGGACCCAGTAGAATCCCAGACTTGGGTAAAAGAAATAGAGAAGGCATTTGTTATTGCAAATGTCTAAGAGGGGCAAAAGGTTGCTTTTTCCACCTATATGATGAAAGGAGAGGCCAATTTCTGGTGGGAGGCAAACCAGGCTAGGACCGGTATAGAAAATCTTACATGGACGCGATTTAAGGAGATTTTCTTCGAAAACTACTTTCCCACAAGTATGTAGGGGAGGATGGAGATGCGGTTTCTAGAGTTGAAATAAGGGGAAATGATGGTTCCCCAATACGCTGCCAAATTCAATGAATTGGCGAGGTTTACTCCACATTAGGTGGACACTGAGGTGAGGAAGGCTAGGAGGTTTGAGCAGGGCTTGAAACCCTGGCTCTATAACCGAATATCTGTGTTCTAAAGAAACTCTTTTGGGAATCTACTGGAGAATGCAATTATTTCCAAAGGTGGTAATGAGGCTCTAAGCCAATACCACAAGGAGAAGAAGAACAAGGGAAAGGTAGATGGGGGAGTAAAAGTCGGAGGAGCCAGTGGTAGTGGTGACAGTCAGAAGAGAAAGGGATTTAACTCTGGGAATACCTGAGTGAAGCAAGGGGATCCTAAGAGGAGGATGGAGGCATGCAAGAACTGTGGGAAGACTCACTTAGGAGTCTGTCTCAAGGGAAAGGCGGTGTGTTACAACTGTGAACAGGAGGGGCACATTTCGCCGAACTGCCCAAGTCCGAAGAAAAACCATGGATGTTTCGTATGTGGATTAACTGACCACATAGTGAAGAACTGCCCAAAGAAGGGGACGAACAGGAATAAGGGCGCTAATAGTAGTAAGTTAGTTATTGGTGGTCCAGCATAGACGGGTAGGCCGATGGCCCATACCTTTAACATGACTGTCCAAGTTGCAATTGCATCAGGGGATGTAGTTGCAGGTATTATCCCCATCAACAATATAAATGCTTATGTGTTATTTGACTTGGGTGCTACTTGTTCTTTCATATCATGTGATTTTGCTAGACGCTTAGGATTACTTCCCAAAAGATTGCTTGTACCTTTGAATATCAAGGTAGCAAACGAAGAGATAATTCATGTTAAAGATATTTATATGAGTTGTTGTGTAGATATACGGGGTTGTAAATTATCGGTAGATTTGTTACCGATAAAGTTGGGAGAATTCGATGTAATTCTCAGAATGGATTGGTTGTTTAACCATGGTGCAATAATAGATTACCAAAAGAAATGTGTAAACATTAGAACATTGAGTCAGCCTCATATAGTGTTTTACGAAAATAAATCGTCGGGACATTCGTGTTGTCTTACCATGACACAAATGAGGAAATTGTTAAGGAAGGGATGTGCAGGTTATTTGTTCCATGTTGTTGATACCCAAAGAATGGGAGCAGCGATGGAACAAATACGTATAGTAAAAGAATTTATGGATGTATTTCCAAGTGAATTGCCAGGTCTTCCACCGGATAGGGAGACCGAGATCGTAATAGACATTGTGCCAAGAGCGGCACTAGTTTTCAAGGCACCGTATCGTATGGCGCCAGTAGAGATGAATGAGTTGATGGTGCAGTTACAAGAACTGTTGGATAAAAAGTAATTTCAACCGAGTGTTTTGCCATGGGGAGCACCGGTACTATTTGTGAAAAGAAAGATGGACCGTTAAGACTTTGTATCGACTATCGAGAGTTGAACAAGTTAATAATAAAGAATAAATACCCATTGCCCAGGATCGATGATCTCTTTGATCAATTGAAAGGGGAAAATTATTTTTCTAAGATAGATTTGCGAATGGGGTATCATCAGTTGAAGGTTAGGAAGGAGGATGTACCAAAGACGACATTCAAGATTCGTTACAGTCATTACAAGTTCCTGGTGATTTCATTTGGGTTGACAAATGCACCAGCTGCATTTATGGATATGATAAATAGAGTGTTCAAACAATATTTGGACAAGTTTGTCGTAGTGTTTATCGATGATATTCTAGTCTATTATAAGACACTAGAAGATCATGCTGAACACTTAAGGATAGCGTTGGAAACACTAAGGAAGGAGAAGTTGAATGCAAAATTCACTAAGTGTGAATTTTGGCTAGAAAAGGCACAATTTTTAGGTCATGTATTGGCCGAGATGGAATTTCAGTGGATCCAGCGAAGGTGGAAGCAGTGATGAGTTAGGAACAGCCGAAAATGCCAACTGAGGTGCGAAATTTCCTAGGGTTAGCGGGATACTATCAAAGATTTATCCTAGATTTTTCGAAGATAGCTACTCCATTGACTAACTTGAGAAGGAAGACGGTGAAGTACGTGTGGACGGAGAAGTGTGAAGACAATTTTCAAGAACTAAAGAAGAGGTTGAGTGCAGCACCTGTATTGTCTTTACCCGATGATACAAGAAATTTCATAGTTTATAGCGATGCTTCGCATAGAGGACTTGGTTGCGTGCTCATACAACTTGGCAAGGTCAATGCGTATGCATCACTGTAGTTGAAGGATTATGAGAAAGTTTATCCTACTCATGATCTGGAACTGGCCGCAGTAGTGTTTGCCTTGAAGATATGGAGACATTACTTATACGGGGAGAAATGTGAGATATACACGGACCATAAGAGTCTAAAATATATCTTCACACAAAAGAAGTTGAATATGAGACAAAGGAGATGGCTGGAGTTGATAAAGGATTACGACTGTGAAATCCTGTATCACCTAGGAAAAGCCAATGTAGTGGCCGATGCCTTGAGTAGGAAGGGTCGAGAAAAGTTGTCTATGTTAACGGCTCTAACTGAGTTAATAACAGAGATGGCTAGGATGGAGTTAGAGGTGAAGTTACTGAGTGAATCGGGTCAGAGACTGTTTACAACTGAGATTCGATCTACCATTGTAGATAGAGTCAAGGAGGTACAGCTCAGAAACGATGAGTATGACCAAATGAAGAAGCGGCTAACCAATGAAAAAGAATTAAAGTATAATCTTGATAATAAGGGATTATTAGGATTTGAAGGAAGAATTTGGGTTCCGAATGAGACAGAATTAAAGGAGAAAGTGTTACAAGAAGCTCATAGTTTGAGGTACTTGATTCATCTTGGTAGTACTAAGATGTATTAAGACCTTCGACAGAGTTTTTGGTGGCCAAATATGAAAAGAGAGATAGCTGAATACGTGAGTAGGTGCTTAACTTGTCAAAAAGTTAAGGCCGAACACCAACGATGAAGCGGCTTGTTGCAGTCTTTGGAGATTCCGAAGTGGAAGTGGGAGAACATCACGATGAACTTTGTGGTGGGACTTCCAATTACTCAGAAGGGGTATGATGTAATTTGGGTAACAGTGGATTGGTTGACAAAGTTGGCTCACTTTTTGCCAATAAGGGTTAAGTATAACTTAAACCAATTAGCTAAAATTTATGTTAAGGAAATAATTTCCAAACATGGAGTACCAGTTTTGATAGTGTCAGATCGTGATCCACGATTCACATCGAACTTTTAGAGAATTCTGCAAGAACATATTGGAACGCAACTGAAGTTGATTACGGCTTATCATCCACAAACTGATGGGCAGAGCGAGAGGACAATTCAGATGCTAGAAGATATGCTGAGATCTTGTGTCATGGATTTCAAGGGTAGTTGGGATGATCATCTACCGTTAGTAGAGTTTGCGTATAACACCAATTATCATGCGAGCATAGGTATGCCGCCTTACGAAACTTTATATAGAAGGAAGTGCAGAACACAGTTGTGTTGGGATGAAGTGGGAGAACACCGAATGCTAGGACCAGAATTGGTGCAGCAGACAGCGGACATAGTTAAGCATTTACGAATGTGTCTAGTAGCAGCACAAGACAGACATAAGAAATATGTCGATTCACATCGAGTCAACAGAGAGTTTGAAGTAGGCTCGTACGTATTTCTAAAGGTATCTCCCTGGAAAGGAAAGATACGCTTTGGAAAGAAGGGAAAGTTAAGTCTAAGGTTTATAGGACCTTTCGAGATATTAAAAAGGGTAGGAGAGGTAGCCTACGTGGTAGCATTACCTCCAGACCTAGAAAGGATACATAATGTATTTCATGTATCTGTGTTACGTCCCTATAAGACAGATTATAAGCACGTGATAGAATATGAACCTATTCATATTAAGAAGGACTTGACGTATGAAGAGATGCCTATTCAAAACATTGATAGAAAAGAGCAAGTTCTGAGGAACAAAGTTATACCTTCGGTAAAGGTGTTATGGAAGAACCACGATGCCGAAGAAGCAACGTGGGAACTTGAAGAAAAGATAAAGAAGAATTACCCTCAACTATTTGTTTAATGTAAGACGAGATTCTGGGGACAAAATCCTTATAAGGGGGGAAGGATGTAACGACCGAGAAATTCGGATTAATTGTAAAATATAATATATGTTATTATTATATGTTAGTAACATGAAGGTTGTTCTATAACCTAGATGTGTTAGAATATCGTAGTATTCTGGCTACGTGAAGGAATTAAAGTGTTTGAATTTCCAAGACGAAAATAAAAGCTTTCTGAGAAATTTTTTGAAAAACACTATTCACTGATTTCTGCTCGGGAATTATTTTTGAACTTCCGAGAAATACGTAACGATAGAATAATAAGGGAGGATGGGTTATGTAATAATAATTCAAGTATGGCTAACACAATTTTTCGCATGCGTACTAAATTTGAGAATGTTAAAGAACGTAGGATTTGAATAAATGGTGATCGTATAATAGCGAGTATTATACGAGGTAATTAATACGAGTATGATACGAATTATTATACGAGTATATATAAAAGGTAGTATAATGTATATGATGAATGATTATACGAATGAGTAGACGCGAAGAATACATAGATTATACGTTATAAGCTTTAATCCTATTGCATTGGACTTGTATGATTTGTGTAAGAATTTTGCAAGCCCAAATAGTATTATGTTAAAAGCCCAATAAGAATTGTGTTAAAGCCCAACGTTAGGCCCAACGTTATTCAAACTAAAGCCCAAACTAAGAACTGGATCTGTGGATCGAACCGATGGGTCAACGGGTAAGAAAACCCATAGGGCAACCCATGTGGGCCCCATAGGTGAGTCATGGTTGACCATGTGTGGTGCCCAAGCAAAGGATAAGTTGTGTGATGACCAAGGAAGGAATAGTAAGGAGGTGGTTTAAGGAGGTGGGATGGCCTTTTGACTAAAATGCCCTCACTTTGTAATTTCTATAAATAGAAGAGCTTATTTGTTTATTTCTTGCCTTTGTCAAATTCAACCAACAACTTAGAGCTTATATATTAAGAGAGAAAAGTAAGAGTTAGACTTGTTTTATCAAGAAGAAAGAAGAAGAACCAAGCTTGATTATCAAGGGTAAGAACCTCTAGATTATTAATCTTCCATCTCTTCAATTGTAGTTTGATAGAGAATTGTTGATTAGTGGAGCATGTATGATAAGAAATGATTAAGATGGACAATCAATGGACTTAAACCTTAATAAGCCATGTTCAAGTAATTCATACTTATTTAAGTGATGAACGAATGAAGAACTTGTAAGAATTTGTCATGTAAATGATTTAATGAAATATGTTTGGTTAGGATGTTAGAATGATGGAATGAATCCATTTTGATCGATGTAAAAATCTCAAGTAACGAAGTTATGGCAAAATTTACGAGATTAGACGATAATGGTCGAAATCGTTAATTTCTCAGAATGAAATTCAAAATTCACTGTTTAACTCAAAAACATTGGTTTTCGATGGAGATTAGTCTCAATTTGCATTTGAGAGTTGCGGACTCAAAAATGGCCAAATTTCGACTTAGAACGAAGAGACGAGCTTTGAACGTTCACGAACATTTAACGTTTTCGTAATAATGAACTAATTGGTGAATTCCGAGTTAAAAGATTCGAAAATGAAATATTTTCTAATGAAATCATAGAACATGTGATTTGTGAGCTAACGGATTTTGAACGAGCCTGTCGAGAATAAGTATGTTAATGATATTCCTATTTACATATGATTTGATTATGATATATATGAATGAATATGCAAGTATGCTTTCATTAAGAAAAGTTGTAAAGTCCCTTGATAAATAATAGAAATATATGTACAAGGACTTAGAATGAATTGGTCAAATATGTTAGGTTGATCCTACATAAGCAAAACAGCTTTGTAAAGTCCTTAAAAAGAAATGATGTACAAGGACTATAAATATAGAAAGATCAAGCATGTTAGGTTGATCTTATGATGTAATAGATAAGCTTTTCTGATCGTCAAGCACTGCACTAGAAATCGTAGACTTCTAGGAGAGTAAAGGAAAACTCGAGAGCTATCGAGGCAGAATCGTAGTCTACAAGATAGTAGATCTCGGAGTTCGTAGACTGCCAGGAGAGACGAGGAAGGATCGTAGTGTGTCGAGTAGAACTTCCTCGTAGCCGTAGTCTGCTGAGGAAGTCATATTCAGAATTGTAGAGATAGCTTTCCTACGAGCCGACCGAGCATCTATCGAAGCCAAGTCAAGAATCGTAGACTACACTTAGAGTCGTAGAGTCTACTGATCATATCAGAGGCAGAGATCTTAGTCGAGCAAGATCAGATGAAGACAATGAACACAAAGTCAAAAAGCGTAGAGTGTCAAGATCTGATCTTGGAGTCGTAGTGTCTACAAAGCCATAGTTGAATCGTAGAGTGTATAACTAAGACTTCAACAGATGTGCTCACAATGCCAAGGCAGAATCGTAGAGAAAATACGATTCTCAATAAATGAGCACTCCCAGAATATCCAAAGGAACGAAGCCTCTGGTTGATACTGCAAAGATATATCCCACCTAAAGTAAACTAGAGAGCACTCAACGAATGGCATGTAGGCTTACAGAATATCTAAGCACCAACTCAATCAACATCCAGATTAAATTGTGAAGCCATTCGAGATGAAGTCTTCCACAAGTTGATCATAAGAAGACTTCAGTAACTAACTAAGGAAAGTCAGCAAGTGCAGTAGCTGTTAAGTAAATTGAAGACGGTGATCCTAAAAGCAACCAGGATCGTAGAGTTTGCCAAACAAAGAAGGAACTGATGGAGTGTACACAAAGATACTGGCCAGCCTTTGAAGAACA
Organism: Panax quinquefolius; assembly: GCA_020205615.1. Taxonomy (NCBI): domain Eukaryota; kingdom Viridiplantae; phylum Streptophyta; class Magnoliopsida; order Apiales; family Araliaceae; genus Panax; species Panax quinquefolius. The sequence continues at coordinate 37,752,656 of CM035170.1, forward strand.
AGGTTAAAGTGATTAAGCATTGGGTCAGTCCATTGATGATAAGTGAACGGGAGATCACAAGGAGAAAGCGAGCTAGACACGCCAAAAATCTGAAGTGTCTTGCTATTCAGAAGGGGCCAAAACAAAGAGTCAAGCCATCGATGTCGGCGGTGACAAGCAAAACAGATGTGTTAAAAGCCTTTGCAAGAGAAGAAAGAGGTGTTCTACATTGAAGATCCAATCAACACTCTTCAAGATCGTAGTGTTGTCTCTACCTGTCAACTAGACACTACGATCAAGTCCAAGAAGATATGCATCAGAATTGTAGAGTTCGGTTGTCTGATGGTTGAAGCATTGGCAATGGTTAAATCTGAAGATTGATAGTCGAACAGAGCTTATTGAGAGCATCGATGCAAAAGGACAACCTCTGATCGAGAAATCAGACGGAGGAAATAAAGTTGACTACCAGCCCGAGATATCAAAGTGAAATCTCTGACAGGGTAGGTGAAATAGTAGACTGCAGTGTCAGAAAGTCAGAAAAGGGGATGTCATGTAACGTCTGAAGTCTGAACCAAATAACTCGAGATCTGCGAAGTAATTCAAAAAGCTTTTAACGGCTATTTTCCAATGGAAAGATTGGGAAGGAGTATAAATCAACAGAACTTCAAAGATCAAGAGTTTCTGATGATTACTATGTTGCAGAATCGTTGAGTTGGTAGAATGCTAACATTAACTTTACGAGTTCTACCTGAGCTTAACAGAACAAGTCTCAGTGACAGTGAGACTATGAAGGTGGAAATGAAGCAGCTTTGAAGAAGGACTTGAACATACCAAAGCTTTAGTCAACAAAGATGAGAATGCCACTTGAATTGGTATCTAAGTTCAGAGCCGAGAAGGACAAGAAGATAACATTCAGAAGAGTGGAAAAGCACTAGGCAGATCCTGAGAGCCATTCTACGATTCACCATGAATCTAAAGCTGAACTAAGGCAAGTGTAGAACCATGTCTGCCAACAGGTTAAGAAGGGTTCAAGAAATTATGATGGTGCACAGCTGATATTATATGAAGATGAGAAGAACAGAAGAAGATCAGCTGCACCAAATAAGATGTGGTCCAGACTCGAAGCAGAATGCAACGAAGACCACACCAAGCTGCTAAGTACAGAAGATGTTCAGAGCTTAAAGACATCTTAGCAGCTGAGGACCAACAACAACAACAAATAACATCAACAAGAAGCCAGGGCCTGAGGGGTCCTTATCCGAAGGGACTAAATGAAGTTCCAAGCCTGCTGAGCTTGAAGAGTTCCTAGGAAACTAGAGATGTTCCAAGGCTGCTGGCCTTGAAGAGTTCTTAGTGAACTGAAGTCCCAAGGCTGCTGGCCTTGAAAGAATCTTAGTGATTCAAGGTGCTGCCCTTCCTTAGTGGAAATCCTGCTAGTTGAAAGCAGAAGAGTGGATTAGGAGCTTGAGTCTTTGAACCACTTAAAATCCCTTGTGACTTTTACTTTATGGCATTTACATTATATACATTAACTCTTATAACTGCCATATATGTTTTAACTGCTTACAACCAAACTAACTCTAAGAACAATGTATGTATGATTTTGAATATATCAATGAAGGGGATCTTTTACTTATTCCGATGTGCTTGAAAATATTTTATGTTTGTCATATGCTAAATCATTAGCAATACAAAATAAACGAGAAAAGTATTTGAAATTAAGAAGGATCTATTCAACCCCCCCTTCTAGATCTATATTGTGCTTACTGGGAACTAACAATTGGTATCAGAGCAGGTTCTCATGCTATATTCAAAAGCTAATCACTTTGAGTCTGATCCTAGGCACAAACATTGTTCTAAACTTAGATTAGTAGTAAGTCACTTGTTATAAGCAGATGAGCTCACACGTTGGAAATATTGTGTACAGGTAAATGTGTATATACACCTGAAGCTGCTCAGATTGGTCCATGTTCTTGATTGCCATATTAACAAGACCAATCTCTGCTCACGGTCAATCTTGGAGTCTAAAGACAAGGCTAGGAAGCTCAAGAGACATCAATAGAAAAAAGTCTAACATCCACCAGTCTAAAAAGATGAAAAAGCCATACATGCTAAGAAATGCTTATCCAGAGAAGAAAGAAGAACTTCTCAAACATGTGTCTGGCCAACCAGTAGCTGGATGTAAACCTTGTGTGTTAGGTTTGTAATATTCATGAACGCAATCAAATTGCACAAATTAAGCGGAAGCATGGAAAAAATAGAGTTTTAAATTTTTACAAACCATATACCCGGATCATCCTTTATGCGCAATTATTAATTAAACGAAAAGATAAAGAACACGAATCATACCCTTGAAGATTCGAGCTTCCTCAGGTACAAGTTTACCTCCAAATCCTTTCGCGTTCAACTTGAATCCACCGGGTTTGGTTCCTTACTTTTGATTAACGTTAGCCACCCAAGTGTTTGGCCTTTAGAGGTGATTCACCAAGGAGGAAGAAAGATTCAAGAAGATGGGTATTTGGCAAAATCCTAGATTTTCTATCTCTCATAGAAAAGGAGCGTACTCTCCAACAATTAGAATCACGTATAAGACTCCTCTTATAAAGATATCAGGTAACCCTATTTAATTAAAATAAGGTATTATTTATTTAATTAAACTCTTTCAATTAAATGGGCTCCCTAATCTTATTAGAGATAATTAATTAAACTCCTTTAACTAATTTTCCCTCCTAATCCTATTAGGAATAAATGAGAGTACTTATATTAAATTAATTCCTAAACTCTTTTAGAAATTAAAATAATAATAATTATAATAATATTAATAAGACTCCTCTTATTAATTTATATTTAATATTTCTAAAATATTAAATAATAAATATTAAGCTATTTAATTTATTCTATCACCATAGATTAAATTAAATATACTTAACAATATATTATTATGATTATGTCATTAACTTCTTAAATAATTATTCTTCTTTTTTTTATGGTGTGACCCTTTAGGTTCTCCATATTAAACCTAGGTTGTGAATAAATCAATTAGAACAATTCTAATCTTATTTAAATAAATAAATTAAACGATTAATTTATTTAAATAAATAATATTTATTCTACAATAGGGATAAGCCTCCCTAGCGATCAACGACTTTTTAGATAATATAGATTTCAACATTAATCATAAAAAGAACCTTTGAGTTAATAGTTCTGAAGACAATTCAATCCTTCCACCATACAATGTCCCAATTAAATATAAGACATGGAATTACTATCAAGTCTTATTTTATTTAATTATATGTATTTCGACTCTTAAATGCACAACACCAAATAATATAAATTATAAACTCATTTCTAATTTCATTCTGCTTTGGCCAAGGACTACTGGGTTGTCATTTATCGAATCACATAAGACATTTCTCTTCTTTTACTAGAAGTGGTAGATTCTTTATTGATCATACATTATCTCCATGTACAACTTATTATACCCAAGCATATCCATTGATATACCCTAAGGGTCTTAAGGAATAAGTCAAAGTATAACTCATCATACACAAGATACTATGATGATCTCAAGTCCAAGGATCACTTGTACTACTATCACTACAGGAATTTCTATTGACAGGCAAGTAAAACTCCATTAGGTATTCCTTAGCGAGCCACGTTTAGTGAACTTATTCTCTAATAAGCACCTATATACTTGCTTTAGTGTCTCCACATAAATGATCATGAGATCAATCATCCTCATCCAACGAGCAAGCAACGTATGTACCAATCTATCCGGATTCACCAATCCCCAATTTAGTAATCCAACGATTGGGAACTATTTTGGTTTTAAGCTTTCTAAGAATTTAGATCTCATTAGAATGATCATCATCATTATTCTAAAAGCATTGCTTAAAACTATGGGTTTATCACATATTATAAAACAGCATCATGTAGATAATTAAAAGCCTTTAATAAATTAATACTTTTTATTAATAAATGAATAAGATTGTTACAAAGTATATGCTTTATCATCAAACATGATTGGCTTGTGTGCATACTACTTTCATTATGAACTCAAGGATTTCAAAGAACTAATGTAACGACCCCAAAATCCATACAATTTAAATCTCAACTTCGGCCGTTAACTATACATTAAATCTCTAATTTTACATCATTATTCGATATTAAAAACACTAAAATTGCGGAATATTTAAAATGTTTATACATTTCTTTCTTTTTTGCCCTGAATCGCAACCTTTACATTACATCTCTTTGATTCAATCTTATATCATGAATCGTTACAATAAAATGACTATACAAAGTCTTACATCATAACTAAATATCCATATACATTGGATAGCTCAACTTACAATTCAACAACATGTTATGTTCAAAATATGAAATACATTTCTCATAAAACATAAGTAATCTTCGTGAATATAGATCTCATAACTCACTTAGCACATATCATTACCTTAAAATCTTGACCTGCAAAAGTGGTTATTTGCAAGAGTGAGCTCGATAAATTGAAAAGAAAGTCTAACAGCAGTTTTCATGCATCACATAGTACATAATAACATGCTCGATATACATCTTATTAAAGTAACATGGCATACATGCTTTTAATTCACATAGCAAATATAAAGATTGAGTTCCTTACTCAATACTCCTTATTTAACCAAAATAATGTTGTCATAAATTGACTTTAACATTTCATGATTTCAACATGTATAACATATCATACAATTTAAAACAGTTCATCAAGTCCACGTAGAAAATAGGAACCGAAAGACTTGCCTTGATCGTTGTTTACCAATAATAGTTTAACAGCTTACAGTTATCTGCACTTCACGTGCCCTACACAATTATATAATCATACACATAAATTATTAGTCACATAACAATATATAGTAATTGTAATGTAAACTCTACTCCACATCTCATAATCTTTCCTATTAATTAGCACACAATGTTCAATTAGATTGTGTTAACTTTCAACTTATATCTCACTATATTTCATATTCGCATTTCATTCAAGTGCTTAAGTCTTGCTTATTAGTTTTATATTAAATCTATTCCATATCTTATAATATTCATTTCAATTGAATGAAAACACTTTTTAAGTTCATTAACACTTGGCACGGCGTTTCGATGTTCAATCGTCACACGCCCGATTTGCCTTTCTTATGTATGCTTACTATGCTTCTATAACTTATCTAATACATTATTTATTAATGTTAAGCATCATTATATTTACTAACATATATGTTTTATAACTTAGGACATCATCTTTTATGGTCAGGAGCACTACACATGCATATGTGCATGCCCGACACCCTCCGATTGCCCCCGAAAACATAACAGTCCTAAAGATGACCATTTTGACTATTGTTACAGACCTCAAATTTAAACTCTTAAAGCATGAAAGTTGTAGGTCTATTCGCCCTTGTTCCGGATCATCTTGAATCAACTCAATCGGAGTTCGTATGAGAAAGTTATGACCGTTTTACTACAGGAGGCCAAAACTGTCCGACTCAGACATTTGTTCCGGCGCCGCTGCGCAAGAACAAAGTCATTCAGTGGTGCCGCAGAGTGAGATTGGCGCTGGGGCGCGAATTTCAGCACTGGGGCTCCATTTTTGGCGCTGGGGTGCCGAAAACTAACAGAACGCAACCCACGAAGAACAAAACAACTAAATTTCTGTCTATAACTTAATTTCTAACACTAATTAACATGTATAACTTATGCCAATAACACAAATACACATTACCCAACATGCATATACTAATTTAAACCACTAAACAACAATCACAGAAAACTTAATTCCTTGAAAACACTGTTTTCAACCAAAACACCATTACCGATGTTTGTTTACATAGTGAACATGGTAAACATAATTTATAAACCAATTTGATTCCTTTGAATTATGTTTCTCTGAATTTCTTACCCCGTTATCATATACAAGGTTCAATTTCATAACTTCACAATTAACATACACTAATTTTGTTATCTTACAAAAATCATATTCATGCATATGTGTTCACTGTAAAACCAATTCCCCTTACTTGTATACATAAATTAGCATACAATCTTGTCTATACACTAAATATACAATCATATATATATATATATATATGCTAGTATAACACTTACAAAAACATAGTTTTACAAGAATTTTGTAAAAACCTTCTACTCAAAGTGAAAAGAAAACACGAGAGACATATAAATTATATGTATCTAGTAGTATAAGGTCATGTATATACCTTTTGTTGTTAAGAAATTCGTGTTAAACTCTTATAATAGCTTGAAGAACCCTGCTCTCGTTGCTTCTCTTTCTCAGACTCTCTCAAAACTCTCATGTCTCTAAGTTTTTCTCTGACAAAACTTCTTCTCTTTTCTTACTTAGGCTTTAGCCAAATAGAATATACGTAAAATAAAAACACAAACAACGTACGATTTTTAAAACGTCTAAACCGACGCTATATACTTAATATACTAATAAATTATCATTTACCAAAATAATATATATTATATTTATATTTTGTTTAATTTAATTTATATTACTAATAAATTAAATTTAAAAATCCAAAAGCCATAGGGCTTTGTTTGACAAAATTATTTAAAAATTAAAGACTTAATATATTTAAGCCTTGTTTGGCAAAACTAAATTAAACTCCTTTAATTTATTTTAATAACCACTTATAATAAAGTTATTTGTCACATTTCTAATTAATTAAGTTTTCATACTTAATTTAATTAATTCTAATAACAATTCATTGCATAATATAATAATTTATTTGATCATTATAAACTCTCTAACTTAATTATTAAATTAAATTAGATTATTATTTCAAAATAATTAATTTCTTAACTCATTAATTATTTATTAAACAAATAAATAATCAAATCCCATTAAATCAATTAAACAAATACTTATTCAACGATAAACACAACCATTAAATATTTATATAATTCAATAAATATTTAAATATTTAATTAAAAAATCTGGGTTGTTACAACTAAAGATGCTGAGATTCTCTTAGCTTGCATCTTCAAGACCACAACTGATTGATTGAAGATCAACTGGAGCAACAAGCTGTCAGGAGCAAATGAGAAACTATGCACATCAATGCCTAACCTCAGTATATCTAAGATAAATGATTCGCTAAAAACCGATGATGCAGAAAGGTACGGTTCCTCACTAATATAATTGTGTACATCATGTTGCACCTCCTTGTGAACTATAACAGTATTATTTCAAGGAATCATAATCTACCTAAAAAAGTGAAGAGAGAAAGTACACTGAGGGTGGAAACTCAAATGCTTACAAACTTTCTCTCCATCCAAGTTTTAGGTCAAAGATGACATCTTGAAAGAAATCTGAAATGGGTCATAAGAACATCACAGGTTAAATTAATCTTGTGGAGTAATCTTTGTTGATGGGTCAGTATGTATGTACAAACCTATGTTCTAAGTGTTTGATAACACACAGAGTATGATCAGTTCTACAAAAGTATCTTGAAGATTCATAGAAACTGATCACCTCTATGAATCAAGTAGATACAAATAAGTAATAGTGTTGATTCCTACTCTGTGAACATTTAAACTCTGTGAACATAACCAAGCAAATGATGAAACCATCATAGGAAAAGAGTGCTTTATTAAAATGGCAAATCTTACACACACTCATCATCATGCATCTCAATATGTCATATCTAAATTAGTTACATGCATGAATATGATGGTTGGTGATCAATATGATGTTAATACTAAAAAATGAGGAATAGGGATTTTGAAACTAACCTGGCAGGACCCATTTAACTATGGGTACCGAAATAGAAATATATCTAACCTGCAGGTACTTGGTTTATCTGACCACACTAAGGAATGCTGAAGTAGAGGACTTCAGTCAAGAAATATTCAACCAGTAGAAGGCTTAAGACTATTCAGAGATGATTATGATAAAATTCCTAAATGTCAAAGCCTGCCCTTGAAGACCTGCTGAGCTAATCAAAATGAAGCTCACATGGCTGCTGATCCTTATATGAAAGAAGGCCATTCAACTAAAGATGGAAAGGGTCTTATATGCTCAATCATGCAAAGTATGTAATAAGAAAAGAATCCTCAAGGAAGCTCACCTCAGAGGAACATCAAGCATCAAACATGAGGAACTCATTACGGGAGCAGAACTCCAAGTACAAGCTAACAAAGAAGACTATGTTCGTAGTACTGTCAAAGGATCACAGAATAATCAACCCTGAAGACACTCATTTCTACGATACAAGAAGATTTGATGACTTCAGCCAGAATGAGATATGCATGGGCATATACATTATTACATGAAGAAGAAGAACTTATGTCTCTGTGAGAAGGCGATTATCAACTATGGGGGAGCAATGATGCGCTAATGAGCAATGACTCTAAAATATTAGAGATATACTATGAAGCAATGTACCGATTCTGAGTCCCAAAACTTTGTGGTGATTTAACCAAATGAAGATCCATAGTCGGTAGGGCGTCTCAAAACGCATTTCATCGATAACCTATCAGCCACCCAACTCAAAATCGTGGAGTGCCTACGATCAAACATCTGATCGTAGTGTAAGAGTAGGAGGACACCACGATTACACCAAATGCAATTGTCTAAAGTTGGTAGAGGACCTCCCCAGCAGAAAATGTCAAATGAGATATCAGTACAAATCACTTCTAAAGTATTTCATTTGGAAAATGCCTCAGGGACAAACCTGAACCTTAGCTCACTCTAAGAGGTTGGCCCTTCCTGAGCTACCTTAACCCAAAAGGATTGCTTAGTCAAGTTCATCTCAAGGACCAAGATAGTCAATGATCGTAGAGTAGAGTTTGAAGAGAACTCAACAATCGTGGTGCAACCTCAACGATCGTAGAAGCAGACTCGATGATGGCAGTCCTACCAGAATATACTAGCTCATGGTGAGCTCAGAAAAACTAAACAATTGCTCAACCATTCAGAGTATTAGGAGATAAGGTCTAATACTGGTTGGAAAGATGTCCTGAAGATTTATCTCAGAAGTAGAGTCCCCAACCATTCATAAAGTACATCAATGGTTAAGCCATGCAGTTTCAAAATGAGGACTAATGTCAAAACCATCCACTGCAGCATCTCTTAAAAGATGATCGTTAAGTCAACAAAGGAAAATGTAGAGTCCATAGCTACCTTACCATACTACACTACGAACCAAAATGGTCAACGGTCAATCCACGTCATTGATGCCTATTTGTTTTAAAAAGGGACATTAATCTGAAGAGTTAATGGGGGAGTTACAGCTCATTACTGGGCATCGTGCAACCAATGGTTGGTTAACACATCACTGCTTATGCAGAGACAGAAGGAACTGCCATAAAGACAAATTCAAAATTTGCAAACAGTTATCAGAAACTATCAAACCTCTCTCCCTCCCGTTTTCAAACCCTAGAATCCTCTTCTAAGCCAAAATCAATTAAACCTCTAGAGCCTTGATCATAATCAGCTATCTCTCATAAATATTTCTGAATCAAAAACCCATATTCCTCGAACTATTCAAATGGAAGATTGGCGAGTAATCATTGGCATTCAGCTCGGATCCAAGTCGTTTGAGAAATCTGAAAAGAAGTTCAGAGACATTCTTGAACTTGTGAAGAAAGCTGGATTCTCAAAATGTCTTGAGGCAAGCACTCGAGTATATGCTGAACTGGTTAAGGATTTCTACTCAAATGCATCCATAAATTTCGAAACCCTTTCTACCAAGGTCAAAGGTCAGTCTCTAAAGCTAAAATCATCTAATATCAATCAATGCTTAGGCTTTCCTGACCTAGGACTGAAAAGCATTGATGAGATCGACACTGGACAAGCGAAGAAGATTATGGGGTACCAAGGAAACCCTAGTCTAAAGGACATGAAGAAGAAGGAGTTTCCTGAGGAATTCGAGTTCCTTGCTGAGATAGTGGGAAAATGTATACTATGTAAGGATACGGCACATGACACTATGCTTGATTAGTAGTTGAAGATTATGTCTACAATAGTTCTGAAGAAGCGAATAAACTTTGGAGCTATCTTGTTCGATTAGATCTACAAATGGGTGGAAAGGGCTGAGATAAAGAAGTCTACAGATAGACCCATGACTAAGGTCTTTCATGGAAGACTGCTGAGTATTGTGATGAAGAAGAAATTGGGAGGCAAGATCAAGGATGATGAAGGAGAGTCTCTGAATGTTCATAAAGTAATGTCTCCACAACTATTTGTGAACTGGAAGAAAAACCCATAGGAAAACAGGAGGTTAACAACAATTGGGAGCAGTAGAAAGAACTCTGCGAAAAAGAGGAAGGCGAAAGAGGTGGAAAGCTCTGAATCTGGTGAATCTGTACTAATAGCAACCTCACCAGTAAGGAAGAGATCCAGGGGTGTGAAGAAAATAGAGGCTCCACCAAGAAGTCTCTCCATTGAAGACAAAGATGAAGGTAAAAAGGTCTTAATTGCACTAGAGACCACAAAGAGAAGAAGCAATAGACTACTTCAAGGGACATCAAGAAAGAAAGATAAGGTGGTAAACAAGCCAGCCCCAGGTTCCCAAGAAAGTACATCTAACGAAGAAGAGGACGTAGAGTTAGAAGAAGAGAAGGGAACTGATGGTCTCAAGACTGAGTCTCCAAAGAACAAATCCAGCGATGAAGGTGGAGCTGGATTTATAAAAGAAAATATAAACCCTGCTGATGAAAAAGAATATGCAAGCCCTATGGCTAACACTCAGAGTATTCACTCTGATGATAAAGAAAAGCTACAAGATGACCCAACTGCATCTCCAAATGCAAATGCTCCAACAAGCCCAGATGATGGGTCAAATGATGTTGATTCGGAAGAAGAAGGACCTACCCCTGCCAATGTTGGACGTCAAGGAAGTTTGCTTGATGATTCAAAGGCCTCAGAGTTTGAAGAGGAAGAAGAGTCTAACTCTCCTATAGCTGAACCTCCAAGGAGAAGAAAGAGCTACATACTACTTGCTAAATTTGCCCCCAAGAAGAAAAGTGATCACTCTACTGCAGTCATTGAAGTAAGTGATGATGAATCTGAATCAAAGGAAGCAAGTGTTGAAGATGGGACTAGTAATGAAGAAGATGAATCTAAGGAAGATTTTACTGAAAAAGGTTCTGGTAATGAAATTCAGCAAGAAGAATTCACTGATGACCTTGATGAAAGGAGTCAGCAATATTCAAGCTCAAAAAGTGAAGAATTGGAGAAAGATTCTGGTTCTGCAAATCAGGAATCAGAGGAACCAGTAGACTATCATATCCTCTCTCCAGCAAGAATCAGCAAAAGAATAGTGGTAGAAGTTTTTGATGAACCAGCATAAAGATGGGTAAGATATGGCAATGAACAGCTCAAGGTTGTAAGGATGACTGCACATGATGTGTTCAAAAATTAGAACAACATGGAGTTAGACTGCACGACTATCCTCTATAATCCTGATGATCTATTAATGAGATGGTTTTTCCAATGGATGCCTTGGTTAAAGGCGCATACTGAAAGTGATGAAAGCTACTTCAGCTGGTACTACTCTCAGTTTCCAAGCATGGAGCTGGTGGGAAAGAACTTCCCAAGGGTGAAGAGATTTGCAACAATGATGATCAAAGACCTGCCCCACTACAAAGTCTACAGACATGCGGGCAACCACTATATTCCCTATGATTGTAGAGTGGACTCTGAAGGCAGAAGGATTATGGCCAAGGAGATAATCATAGAGTCTGTTCACTCTACCAGTGATGGTGTTAAAGTCCAAAATGAGAAGCCTCCATCTGCCCAAGTACAACTATCTGACATTCCTTCATCCTCCAATAACGATTGGTATTCAACAATTTTTTAGATTCTCAATACTTTCAAAAATCTGTCCAAGGATGAATATCGTAGAGTCCAATCTGGTGTTCAACAAGAGGCTACCCAACCAGATGACCAAATTCCTATGGAGCAGGAGCTATTGAAGAATTCTGATGAGCTGGTTGAGAAGATATCTCTAATCAATAAAAAGTCAAAGATGTTAACAGCAACAGAAGATAACTCAGTTCAAGACAGACTCCAAGCCACTATGGCTGATGTATCTCTCAAAATCAAAGAGAGAGATCACATATATCTGAAGGCCATAAATGATCAAAAGGCAGAAGCTCTACGAGCACAAAAGGCCAATGAAGAGCAACTCCAAGTCCTCTCTGACAAGATTGACAACATGAATTAGTCTTTCTCTCTATAACTTGAGTTGAGCCAACAACAACTCAAGATTGAAGTTGGTAACTCTTCTCACCTAATGGAGCAACTAATCTCCAATATGGAGCAGCTCTCCCAAGTGATTAATGTCAAAAAGGGGAAGAAAAAGAGGCATAGAAAGAGGTATTCAAGAAAGAGCAAGGAGAGCAGAAGGAAAGAAGAGAAGAAGACAAAGAAGAAGACAGCAGAAGAAGTAGTTGAGTCATCATCTGAGGGGGAGCCAAAGGATGATGAGCCTGTGTTTGCAAAGGCTGAGGTGGAGCCAGAAGAAGAAGAAGAGGAGCATACATCTGAGGGGGAGCAGACAAAAGAAATGAAGTCCACATCCCAGGGGGAGCAAGAGCAAAAAGGTCAAACAGATGAATATCTGATCAACAGACATCCTAGAAACATACATGGAGCCAAAGAGGTACATCTCTAACTAGTTAGGTATGTTCTGGATCCAGGATGTAAAATGTCACAGTGTATTAAATTCCATATTATTATAAATGACATTCATGATTATCTGTTTTAGAAATACAGTTACTCATTGTATATAAGATTCATTCATAACATGCATATGCACTTATTGTTTTTATCATAATCAAATAGGGGGAGATTGTCAGGAATAAGCATGTGAATGATATTCCTATTTATATATGATTTGATTATGATATATATGAATGAATATGCAAGTATGCTTGCATTAAGAAAAGTTGTAAAGTCCCTTGATAGATAATAGAAACATATGTATAAGGACTTAGAATGAATTGATCAAATATGTTAGGTTGATCCTACATAAGCAAAACAGCTTTGTAAAGTCCTTAAAAAGAAATTATGTACAAGGACTATAAATATAGAAAGAACAAGCATTTTAGGTTGATCTTATGATGTAATAGATAGTTTCATCGATCACGAGCAACGCACGTAAATCATGATCTTCCAGGAGAGTCAAGGAAAACTCGAGAGCTATCGAGGTAGAATCGTAGTCTACAAGATAGTTGATCTCGGAGTTTGTAGACTACCAAGAGAGACGAGGAAGGATCGTAGTGTCACTAAAAAAAATAGGTCATTAGCGACGGCATCTTTAGCGACGGCAGTAACCCCGTCGCCAATAACCTCAATCTCGACGGCGTAGCCATCGCTAATGAAGCCTGTCGATAATGACCCTCTCGGGTCTAATTTTGGTGGGAATTTTTTGGCTGGTGTGGGAAAAGGCCATAGGCGACGGCATTGGCCGTCGGTATTGAGTGTCGTCGCTAATGGGTTAATATTAACTTACAGTAGCGTAATTTTTTTTCACTTCTCTTCTTCTTTTTTCTCCCCTTTTTCCTCGTGCCGTCGCCGGCTTCCCTTTCCGTCGCCCACTGCCCTTTTCTTGTCGTTGTCGTCTCTCTTCCATCGTCGTCCCTCGCTCTCTCCCTCTCGACTGCAAGGTAATCCCAATTTTAGTTTCCCCCAAATATAACCTAGCTAATAATATTTGCAAGTTTTTCTCAATTCATATGGCTTTGTATGACAATGTTAACTTATATTAATGCGATGATACGAATTGGGTACTCACTAGCCCACTCTAATTCTTCTTCTTCTCAATTCTTACATAGCTAATTTTTAATTTTATTTGCTTCCCTTTGAATACCCTGTATTTAGACATTTGCGATTTGTATATATACAACTGAAATGACTAAAAATTAAAAGGGGAATGGAGGGCTGAAATGATTGGAGTTTGTTGTTTGTATGGATTTGACAATAGGTTTGAAGATTGGGAGAAGAGAGAAACCAGTTTTTCAGTGGTTGAATCCTTATCAACTGTAAAATAACCTACAGTAGTTTAACATTGTAAACACTCAACAACACTTGAAGAACACAAATAAAACTAATTTAAATATGCTCTATTTTCGAATTCGTTATTAATATTTTAATTTTATAGGGTCTTGTTGATAAGACTTGTTGGTGGAGAAATTTATGACACAGGCGATGCAAGTGGTGGAGATGGTGATGACCGCCGAGTGATGTTGATGAGACTATTGAGGTGAGGCCGTGATCAATGAATAGGAGGTGGGGCCGGTGGTGGGACCATAAAGTGGACCCATGGCGATGATGATAATCACAAGCGACATTCTGATCTTGGGTTGTAGTACCCATTATGTTTACATTTGACCTTCATATATATGTATATTTATCTGACTTTTGAGTTATCTGAGACTAGAGTTTAGTATCTAGTTAGGTTCATGGTATATGTATCTAACTTTATTGATTGTTTATGATTACATTTTGTATTTACATCGTACGACTTTTATTTATAAGTTATTACGTTGTTTACATATTTGATGGTTGATATAGAAAAAGCTATTATTGTTATTGATATGCGTTTGTGAAGAATTCTTTATTTTTCTTTAGTTTATTACAGGTATAATTATGTATATGTAAATGAACAAGGGTATTTTGATATTCAAAAAAAATATATTTTTTTTTCAAAACCTTATTGGCGACGGGGGGTTGAGGGTCATAGGCGACAACTATGCCGTCGGCAATGACTATTTTTAATTTTTTAGTGGTAACCATTACTGACGGTTTGTTAAATGCCACTACCGTCGCTTAATACATCATTCTGCGATTGTCTTTGTACTCTTGACCCGTCGGGAATGACTATCTTGCTGATGGCGAGCGACGGGAGATAGGGGCAACGACCCATACGGCGACGGGAAGGGCGACGGACTCTGCCGTCGTCAATGACATCATTGCTGACGGCAATGAAGTCATTGGTGATGGTAGAGTCCGTCGGCAATGACCTATTTTTTTGTAGTGTGTGTCGAGTAGAACTTCCGTAATGCTTAGTAGTCTCTTGAGGAAGTCATGTTCGAGAATCATAGAGGCTGACACGCTACTGGAGCCGACCGAGCATCTATCGAAGCCAAGTCAAGAATCGTAGACTACACTCAGAGTCGTAGAGTCTACTTATCATATCAGAGGCAGAGATCGTAGTCGAGCAAGATCAGATGAAGACAACAAACACAAAGTCAGAAATCGTAGAGTGTCAAGATCTGATCTCGGAGTCGTAGTGTCTACACAGCCGAAGCTGAATTATAGAGTATAGAACTAAGACTTCAAAAGATGTGCTCACAATGGCAAGGCAGAATCGTAGAGCAAATACGATTTTCAACAAATGAGCACTCCCAGAATATCCAAAGGAATGAAGCCTCTGGTTGGTACTGCAAAGATACATCCCACCTAAAGTAAACCAGAGGGCACTCAATGAATGGCATGTAAGCTAACAGAAGATCTAAGTAACAACTCAATCAACATCCAGATTGAGTTTTGAATCCATTCGAGATGAAGTCTTCCGCAAGTTGATTAAAAGAAGACTTTAGTAACTAACTAAGGAAAGTCATCAAGTGCAGTAACTGTCAAGTAAATTGAAGACGACGATCTTGAAAGCAACCAAGATCGTAGTGTTTTCCAAACAAAGAAGGAACTGATGGAGTGTACATAAAGAAACTGGTCAACCTCTGAAGAACATGGCTAAAGTGATTAAGCATTGGGTCAGTCCATTGATGATAAGTGAACGAGAGATAACAAGGAGAAAGTGAGCTGGACACGCCATAAAATTGAAGTGTCTTGCTATGTAGAAGGGGCCAAAACAAAGAATCAAACCATCAGTATCAGAGAGCAGTCGAAGTGAACAAATGTGTTGAAGAACTGCACAAGAGAAGGAAGAGGTGTTCTACATTGAAGATCAAATAAACAATCTTCAAGATCGTAGTGTTGTCTCTACCTGTCAACTAGACACTAAGATTAAGTCCAAGAAGATATGCATCATAATCGTAGAGTTCGGTCGTCTAAAGGTTGAAGCATTGGCAACGGTTCAATCTGAAGACTGATAGTCGAACAGAGCTTATTGAGAGCATCGATGCAAAAGGACAACCTATGATCGAGAAATCAGAAGGAGGAAATAAAGTTGACTACCTGCCCGAGACATCAAAGTGACATCTCTGATAGGGTAGGTGAAACAGTAAACTGCAGTGTCAGAAAGTCAGAAAAGGGGATGTCATGTCACATCTGTAGTCTACACCAAATAACTCAAGATCTGCGAAGCAATTCAAAAAGCTTTTAACGGTAACTTTCCAACGGGAAGATTCGGAAGGATTATTGTGACGCCCCCAAAACAGGTATACATCACCTATTCTGAGTCGCCAAATACATGGTACAAAATACAAATACAACTTAATTATACAGTTGTCGTTCAAAGTACGACAAAACATAAGATGTGAGTTTTAATACAAATATTGTTGTCTAGACAATATACAAACTCAAATTCAATATTATTACATTTATTTTCCCACTATTTCACTGAATAGTGAGGACTACTAATACTATCATCTGGTCCGTCACTCCGTTCCCCGACTAGTCCCTGCTACGTTCTCATTTCCTGAAGAGAACAATGAAAGTAAAAGGGTGAGCTCAACTAGCCCGGTAGAAAATATTATGACTAAGATAATGCAGAATATATTATCGTTAGCCTTCAACAGTGTTAGACTAATATAATATAACAACCATCAAGTTTAACTGCAGCGAAACAAGCAATCCATTAAAAGTGTCAAGTAGAGAATAAATCTACTATCTTTTATGATTTAAAAGGTTTTTCATCACTTTTATCATTTGGGACTCGACAATAAATAATCCACATCATCAGAATCACCCACCACTTCTGGCCGAGGATATTCTTTAGTATCGCGACCACAATTATCCATGCACTACGGGCCAAGAATATTTGTGTATTCATTAATGGTCATGATCATGCCAACAACTGTCCATCAATGCACTACAGGCCAATGAGGACTTTTACCACATCATTTGTAACATTACGATTATGATTACATCGAATAATCTACAGTCATAATCATACCAAGTCCATCATACACTACTCTGTGCCATGTAGATGACTTTCAACAAAATATAAACATTAGGATGATGACAATGATATAAGAATTCAATAAAATAAGCTCAAGAATTATTTTATCCAAAAATCAATAACGTCCAAATTGTCAACATGATACTGCTTTATGGAGTAAAATTCAAGAATGCTCAGAATAATATTTCAATGAAAAGATACTAGATGAAGCGCAAATATCAAAGATATTCTACTAATTTCATGGAGTATAGAAGTCAAAACTTTAACTTATTTGAGTATAACAAGGAATGGAATAACAAAAGAAATCACCGGGCATGCGATAATCCTTACGGGTAGGTTATTCAACGAGAATAATAAATAACGGAATCGGTCCGGCGTAAAAGCGCCGCAATTGGATATTCAATAGAATAATAAAGACGAAATCGGTCCCGTAAAATGCATGTGCGGGATATTCCAACGAGAATAATAAAGAGCGAAACCGGTCGGCGTAGAAGCGTCTACAGACAAGATGTTCCAACAGAATGATAAATAATGGAACCAGGTCCGGCATAAACGCACAGACAGGATGTTCCAACAGAATGATAAAGAATGGAATAACAGAAAAATTTCACCAAGTATAGGGTAGCCCGTGTATACAGGTTATTCCAATAGAATAATAAATAATGGAATAACAGAAGTTCTCTTCATGGAAAAGAAAGAAATAATACTCCCTACATTGGAAAAACTGGATACTGGAATAGTGAGGTAGCAGACTTTTCTTCTTCTTTCTCTCTATAATTTCTCTATATAATAATCGCTCTAAAGTTTTTGTGAATTGGTGAGAAATGAAGGAAGAATGAGCTTCTATTTATAGAAAAATATAGTTTCGATAATTGCACATTTTGGGGCTCAAAAAATTACAGTACAATACCTCCAACTTTTCTTTTATTTTTAATTTAGTCCTGCAAGTATTATCAAACTTGCACCAACTCCCCTAATAGTAAATAATGTGATTCAATAGTACACACATGTGAACAAATAGTAATATAAGCATGTGAATTAGTAGCAATTAATTGCTCATTTATCCGATAAATTACCCAATTTATCAATATAACCCCCAGACATCAATTATCATCGGAATAGATGTCGATTTCCACTAACAATAATAATCTCAACACAATGGAACTATCAAAATTCATTTTTAATCAACACAACTTATTCATCATTAATATTATAACTCACAATATTTAACAACCAGGTCGTTCCCAAGAAAGAGGGGCTTTCAGATAAGGATTTCTCCTTATTAGGCGTGCGATTAGGTGACCAAACCTCTCCTTGTGAGAACTTCAGACATTATCAATATTGCAAATAATAATATGAATAACTTTGTCGTCTCAATTATTGATTTAATAATAATAAATATTATGCGAGATGATCTTTGTGACAATAATTGAATCAATAATATGAGAGATATGATGCAAAGAATGATTCGTAGCAATAATTGAGTATAAGCGAGTAACTTCTCACGTAAGCCTCGATAATCAATACTGGCGTGCTACTATGCAACCACGCCAGCGTATTCATGTACTGCTTTTAACACCGGGTGTTTCAACGATTAACGGTAAAACTTCCGCCGTTATTTTCATAAAAAAGTATTTTTGTCGTTTTCTCGATCCAAACAATAATTAGTTAATGGGGTCCACCAATGATTATGCCGTTGTACAAATATTCCCTGTTAAAACGAATATTCCTCAACCAATCGAATATTATATAACAACTTGCGTACTTTGCAAAATTTTGTAAATATTACCCACAACTATAACATTATATCAAATCCACACCATAATATTCAAAAATATATTTCGAGAAAATTTAATCTTTATTCAAAAAGTTGGGGTTTTACAACCTCCCCTTCTTATGAAATTTCGTCCTCGAAATTAGGGTGCGTACCTGGTATGTCGAAGAGGTGAGGATACTTTGATTTTATCTTAGATTCTAACTCCCAGGTCATTTCTTCCACATCGTGGTTTCTCCACAAAACTTTGACTTGAGGTATAACCTTGGAGCGTAGAATATGATCCTTTTTATCCAAGATTTTAACAGGTAACTCTTCATATGTTAAATCTTACTCTATCTCGTCTAGTTCTAATTCAATAATGTGGTTCGGGTCCTTCATATATTTACGTAACATAGATATGTAAAAAACGTTATGAGCACGAGACATACATGGCGGTAAAGCGAGTCTATACGCCACAGTTCCTACTCGATCGAGGATTAAAAATGGGCCAATGAATCGAGGGTTGAGCTTTCCTCTCTTTCCGAATCTTGTAACTCATTTCCATGGAGCAACACGTAACAACACATGATCTCCAATATCGAATTCTACGTCCTTTCGATGAAGATCAGCATAACTCTTTTGTCGATCTTGTGAGGTTTTTATACGTTGTCGGATCGTTTTTATCTTTTTTGTAGTCATACGCACCAACTCCGGTCCCAACAACGTTGCTTCACCCACCTCCTCCCAACATCTTGGAAGCGACACTTTCTTCCATCTGGCGCCTCAAATGGAGCCATGCGATACTTTTTGATAAGCATTGTTGTTGTAGGAAAACTCCACCGATGGTAGGAACTTATCCAACTTCCCTTGAAGTCGAGGACACGAGTCTTAATAGATCTTTAAGAGTTTGAATGGTCCTCTCCATTGCCGTCAAAATCGAGGATGATATGCCGAGCTAAATCGTAAATCCGTGCCCATAGCTTTTTGCAAACTAACCCAAAATCTTGAAGTGAATCTTGGGTCTAGATCGGAAACTATGGATCTTGGCGCATACCATGCGATCTTACAATCTCGTTTATGTACATACAAGCAAGGCGTTCAAGTGTATAAGTTTCTCGTATAGGTAGGAAATGAGCGGACTTGGTCAATCTATCAACAATGACCCAAATTGCATCTATGCCTTGAGAAACCTTGGGAAGACCGATACTTGAAATCCATGGTAATGTGTTCCCACTTCCATTCAGGAATTTTAAGTGGTTGCAATGGACCTTTTGGTACTTGAAGTTCCGCCTTGACTCGTTGAGAAGTTAAACACCTTGAGATAAACTCTGCTATCTCTCTCTCTTCATATTGCTCCACCAAAATGTATGTCGAAGATCACGATACATTTTGGTACTCCCAAGATGGATTGCAAATGGTGTGTTGTGCGCCTCCATCATGATTTTATACTTTAAATCAAGGTCGTTAGGAACACAAAGTCTAGAGTTGACTCGAAGTATTCCTTCCTCATCGATTCTTGCTTTCGGCATAGCACCTTCTTGCACTTTCTTCTTCATACGCATTAGCTCCAGGTCTGTAGCTTGAGCAGCTTTAACTTTATCGATTAAAGTCGGTTCTACTCGTATATTCGCCATCATCACATTGGTCTCTGGAGTCTTTAACTCTATCTCCATCCTTTGCAAGTCACACAAAATGGGCCTTTGCGTTGACAATATTGCACTTTCGTACCCGCATATGATCTTCTACTCAGTGCGTCAGCTACCACGTTCGTTTTTCCAGGATGGTATTGGATAGTATGATCATAATCTTTCAACAGTTCGAGCCAACATCATTGTCGCATGTTGAGTTTCTTTTGAGTGAAGAAATATTTGAGGCTTTTATGATCCGTATAGATCTCCACTTTCTCCCCATACAGGTAATGCCTCCAAATTTTAAGCTCAAAAACGACAGTTGCCAACTCTAGATCATGAGTAGGATAATTCCTCTCATATTCTTTGAGTTGCCGTGAGGCATAGGCTATGACTTTCCCATGTTGCATGAGAACACATCCTAACCCTTTGCCCAAAGCATCACTATAGATGACAAATCCCTCCGATCCAGATGGTATTGTCAGAACAGGTGCTGAAATGAGTCTCCTCTTGAGTTCTTGAAAACTCTTCTCATATTCCACACTCCAACCGAATTTTGTATCTTTTCAAGTCAGCTGAGTTAATGGAGTAGCGATTCGGGAAAACCCTTCTACAAATCTCCGATAATAACCAATTAAAATTCGAGAAAGCTACGTACTTGATTCTTGATTTAGGTTGCTCCGACTTTGAATTGCTTCAATCTTTCTTTGGGTCAGCAGATATTCCATGACTTGATATCACGTGCCCAAGGAATGCTACTTCCTCAAGCCGAACTTCGCATTTCTTCAACTTGGCATAAAGCTTGTTTTCACGAAGCTTTTGGAGTATCAACCTCAAGTGTTGCTCATGATCTTCACGGATTTTGGAATATATGAGGATGTCATCAATAAAGACGACCACAAAATGATCCAAATATTCCTTGAATACTCGGTTCATCATATCCATGAAGGCGTGAAGCATTAGTCGATCAAAGGACATGACTAGGAATTCATAATGCCCGTCTGCAGAGTTACGAAAGCCATCTTTGGAATGTCATCGGTTCTAATCTTCAATTGATGATATCTGAGCGAAGATCGATCTTTGAAAAGAATTTGGCGCCTTTGCAAGCTGGTCAAACAGGTCATCAATACGTGGCAATGGGTACCTATTTTTGATGGTGACATGATTTGACTCCCGATAGTCAATACAAAGTCACATACTCCCACGCTTTCTTCTTCACGAATAGAGCAAGAGCACCCCGAGGAGGCGTACTAGGGGCCGAATGAAACCAATGTCTAACAATTCTTGCATTTGGGTCTTTAACTCACGAAGTTCAATAGGAGCCATTCGATATGGGGCTTTGGAAATGGTTTTTTGTACAAGAGTTCAAGGTCGATACAAAATTCAATTTCACGCTCTGGGGTAGGCTAGGAAGTTCTTGAGGGAATCGTCGGGAAATTTATTAACAATGAAATATCATTCAAAAGCGGCGTATTTTTGTTTAGATCCGTGACATGAGCTCAGAAAGCTTGACATCCGTTTTTCAATAAACGAATAGCTTTATGGCTTGAAATGACATTGATTGATTTTAATGGTTTAGTTGTTTGAATTCGCATAATAGGTTGGTTAGGAATATGAAAGCTAACAACCTTACGAAAATAATAAATTTTTGCATGATGAGTAGTTAACCAATCAATCCCTAGAATCACGTCAAATGCAAGTATTTTCAATGAAATAAGATCGACAGGTGATGTGAGGGTACCAATTTGAACCAAACAAGACTTATAAATAGTGGATGTAATGAAGGTTTCTCCCAACAGAGTTTCAACAGATAAGTCAAAGTCTAATTTCTCCGGAGTCAAATTTAATCGTTGAGCGCAAGTGGGAGAAATAAAAGAATGGGTAGAATTGGTATCAAATAAGGTATAGACTTTGCTAGAGTTTATGATAAGCTTACCCGTGATGACCTCGTTTGGGTTCCTTGCTTTTTGGGAGGTCACAACAAATGCTCTCCCTTGCACCACCGGCTTTGACTTTTCTGGGACGGCCTTTGGTGCCTCCATCCTAGCTGAACTTGTCTTCGGTGAACAACAAAATCGAGCTAGGTGACCTTCTCTTCCATAATTATAACACGCTTTAGATGGCATCGCGCAGTTTAGACTGATGTGTCCCTCCACTCCGCATTTGAAGCATATGATAGGTGGTCATTCTCCTTCCTTGACAACGGGTGTTGGTGCTGACGTCTTTCCATCATTGTTGAATCTCCTCTTCTTGAAATGTCCATTTTCTTGTCTTGGCCATGATTACCACCGAAGTGGTTACCATTTACGGCATGTTGATTCCTCCACGTTTGTTGTCTGCGCCCGATGGTGATACCCTTTGGTATTTTCATCTTTGTAAATTTGCTTTCTCTTGGTTGTGTTGACTTCGTTACAGCGTTCAATAAGCGAGCCATATTTACAACATCTAAGTACAAACACAGTTTATGAGAAATAAGATATTGACGTATCTCCGGTTTTAAACCTCTTAAAAATATTCGCGTCATTCGCTCCTTATTATCGACCAAATGGGATGCAAACCGGGATAACCGCAAATTTAGCCTCGTATTGCGACACAGACATATTGTTTTGTTCCAACTTGATAAACTCCACCTCCTTCTTGTGACGAATACTTTCGGGAAAGTATTTGTCGTTGAATAGCTCTTGGAACTTCTCCCAAGACAACTTGAGTGGTCAAGTCAGTGAGTGCGCTTTTTCTGATTCCAACCAGTAATCTACCTCTTCACGCAGCATGAAGGTGGCGAAGGGAACCTTTTGCTCCTCGGAGCATCCCAAGACATCAAATATCTTGGTGATACGCTTTATCCACACTTCCACCTTAAGTGGTTTTGGCTCTCAATAAACTCGAGTGGTCCCGGCTCCTTGAAGCTATTTAGTGGTGACCAGGTCGAGAGTTTCAGTGTTTCCACCGCATTTTGAGCAGGGCCGCTCTACTTTGATGTTGCATGAATTGCATAAAGCCTATGAACATTCCATCGTTCATCATTTGGTCGATGTTGTTGTTTGCATGAGGATTGTCGCCTTCACGATGCATTATTACGATTGTTGATCTGTGGAGACTCAGCGGTCTCTTGTGCTCCATTTCTATTCTCAATATTCTCGGATGCCATTTTCAAAATCGCCACAAAACAAGGGTTAATTGACATTCAACATATTATCTCTATACTCGACCAACCAATTAAATACAAAAAATTAGGTAGGTCATATTAGCGAAGAATTCCCGTCTCTCCCTCTAGTTCTAGTCTCACATCTTAGCGAGGATCATATCCTAAGCTTTGATACCAACAGCGCCCCAAAGCGGTATATATCACCTATTACGAGTCGCCAAATACATGGTACAGAATACAAATACAACTTAATTATAAAACTATCGTTCAAAGTACGACAAAATATAAGCTGTGAGTTTTAATACAAATATTGTCGTCTAGACAATATACAAACTCAAATTCAATATTATTACATTTATTTTCCCACTATTTAAGCTGAATAGTGAGGACTACTAATATTATCATCTCGTCCAGTCACTCTGGTTCCTCGACTAGTCCGGCTACGTTCTCATTTCACGAAGAGAACAATGAAAGTAAAAAGGTGAGCTCAACTAGCCCGAGTAGGAAATATTATGACTAAGATAATGCGAGAATATATTATCGTTAGCCTTCAACGATGTTAAAGCGATATAATATAACAACCATCAAGTTTAAGCTGCGGTGAACAAGCAATCCATTAAAAGAGTCAAGTAGAGAATAAAATCTACTATCTTTTATGATTTAAAAGGTTTTCATCACTTTTATCATTTGGGACTTAAGCTTAATAAATAATCAACATCATTTGAATCACCCCCGCACTTCTGACGAGGATATTCTTTAGTATCGCGACCACAATTATCCATGCACTACGGGCCAAGAATATTTGTGTATTCATTAATGGTCATGATCATGCCAACAACTGTCCATCAATGAACTACGGGCCAATGAGGACTTTTACCACATCATTTGTAACATTACGGTTATGATTACACCGAATAATCTCTGGTCATAATCATACCAAGTCCATCTATACACTACAAGCCACAGATGACTTTCAACAAAATATAAACATGAGGATGATGACAATGATATAAGAATTCAATAAAATAAGTTCAAGAATTATTTTATCCAGGAATCAATAACGTCCAAATTGTCAACATGATACTGCTTTGTGGAGTAAAATTCAAGAGTGCTCAGAAGAATATTTCAATGAAAAGATACTTGATGAAGCGCAAATATCAAGGATATTCCACTAATTTCATAGAGTATAGAAGTCAAAACTTTAACTAACTGAGTATAACAAGGAATGGAATAACAAAAGAAATCACCAGGCATGCGATAGGCGCATACAATTTGGTTATTCCAACGAAACATAAATAACGGAATCGGTCCGGCGTAAAAGCGCCGCGATGCGAGGATATTCAATGAGAATAATAAAAGGCGGAATCGATGTCGGCGTAAAATGCATGACGAGGATATTCCAGCGAGAATAATAAAAAGCGGAACCGAAGTCCGGCGTAGAAGCGCATGAGATGAGGATGTTCAACAGAATGATAAATAATGGAGCGAGGTCCCGGCATAAGCGCATGCAGACAGGATGTTCCAATGAGAATGATAAAGAATGGAATAACGAAGAAAATTTTCACCAAGTATAGGGTAGCAGCGTATCTGAGTTATTCAATAGAATAATAAAGAATGGAATAATAGAAGTTCTCTTCATGGAAAAGAAAGAAATAATACTCCCTACCTTAGAAAAACTGGATACTGGAATAGTGAGGTAGCAGACTTTTCTTCTTCTTTCTCTCTATAATTTCTCTATATAATAATTGCTCTAAAGTTTTTGTGAATTGGTGAGAAATGAAGGAAGAATGAGCTTCTATTTATAGGAAAATATAGTTTCGATAATTACATGTTTTGGGGCTCAAAAAATTACAGTACAATACCTCCAACTTTTCTTTTATTTTTAATTTAGTCCTGCAAGTATTATCAAACTTGCACCAACTCCCCTAATAGTAAATAATGTGATTCAATAGTACACACATGTGAACAAATAGTTATATAAGCACGTGAATTAGTAGCAATTAATTGCTCATTTATCCGATAAATTACCCAAATTATCAATATAACCCCCAGACATCAATTATCATCGGAATAGATGTCGATTTCCACTAACATTAATAATCCCAACACAATGGAACTATCAAAATTCATTTTAATCAACACAACTTATTCATCATTAATATTATAACTCACTGATATTTAACAACCGGTCGCTCCCGAGGAAAGAGTGGACTTTCAGATAAGGATTTCTCCTTATTGGGCGCATGATTAGGTGACCAAACCTCTCCTTGTGAACTTCTAGACATTGTCGATATTGCAAATAATAATATGAATAACTTTGTCGTCTCAATTATTGATTTAATAATAATAAATATTATGCGGATGATCTTGTGACAATAATTGAATCAATAATATAGAGAGATATGATGCGCAATTCTTTGTAGCAATAATTGAGTATAAGCGAGTGACTTCTCACGTAAGCCTCAATAATCAATATCGTGTGCTACTATGCAACCACGCGTATTCTATTGTACTTTTTAACTTTGGGTGTTTCAACGAGTTAACAGTAAAACTTCCGCCGTTATTTTCATAAAGTATTTTTGTCGTTTTCTCAATCCGACAATAATTTCGTTGTAGGGGTCCACCAATGATTGTGTCGTTGTACGAATATTCCCTATTAAAACGAATATTCCCCGACCAATCGAATATTATATAAAAACTTGCGTACTTTGAAAAATTTTGTAAATATTACCCACAACTATAACATTATATCAAATCCACACCATAATATTCAAAAAAATATTTCGAGAAAATTTAATCTTTATTCAAAAAGTTGGGGTCTTACAATTATAAATCAACAGAGCTTCAAAGTTCAAGAGTTGATGATGATTGCTATATTGCAGAATAGTTGAGTTGGTATAATGCTAAAGTTGACTCTATGATTTCCACCTGAGCTTAACAGAACAAGTCTCAGTGACAATGAGACTACAAAGGTGGAAGTGAAGCAGCTTTGAAGAAGGACTTGAATAGACCAAAGCTTCACTCAACAAAGATGAGAATGCCACTTGAATTAGCATCTAAGCTGAGAGCCGAGAAGGACAAGAAAATAACATTCAGAAGAGTGGCAAAGCACAAGGCAAATCCTGAAAGCCACTTTATGATTCACCATGAACCTAAAGTTGAACCAGAGCAAGTGCAGAACCATGTTTGCTAACAGGTTAAGAAGGGTTCAGGAAATAGTGATGGTGCACAGCTAATATTATATGAATATGAGCAGAATAGAAGAAGATCAGTTGCACCAAAGAAGATGTGGTCCAGACTCGAAGAAGAATGCAAAGAGGACCACACCAAGCTGTTAAGTGCATAAGATGTTTAGAGCTTAAAGATATCTTAACAGCTGAGCACCAACAACAATAACAAACAACATCAACAAGAAGCCAGGGCCTGTGGGGTCTTTGTCCGAAGGGACTAAATGAAGTTCCAAGCCTGCAAGGCTTGAAGAGTTCCTAGGGAACTAGAGAAGTTCCAAGGCTGCTGGCTTTGAAGAATTCTTAGTGAACTGAAGTCCCAAGGCTGCTAACCATGAAGGAATCTTAGTAATTGAGTCTTTGCCCTTCCTTAGTGGAAATCCTGCTAGTTGAAAGCAGAAGAATGGATTAGGAGCCTGAGTCTCTGAACCACTTAAAATCCCTTGTGTCATTTACTGTATGTTCTTTACATTATGTACATTAATTGCTATAACTGATATGTATATTTTAACTGCTTACAACCGAACTAACTCTAAGAACAATGTATGTATTATTATGAATATATCAATGAAGGGGATCTTTTACTTTTTCCGTTGTGCTTGAAAAGATTCTTATATTTGTTATAATCTAAATCATTAGCAATACAAAATAAATGAGAAAAGTATTTGAAATTAAAAAAGATCTATTCAACCCCATCCCCCCACCCCTTCTAGATCTATATTGTGCCTACTGGGAACTAATAGAGCCAATTCGAAATTATAACGAATAAGTTATTAGGCCGAAAAGTTCACAAAGAAAGGAAGTCTGTCAAATTTTTCTAAGGCTTAGAATTGGTCGGTGCAAAGACCGCTTCAAAGCATTGTCCTTAGCGTCATGACACCGGACTTGACCATCGGCTACTACAAAGTGGCACTTGCATGGCCATGGATGGTATGAAAAGAACTCATGCCTTGATCTTAGAGTCAAGGACCTAGACATTGTAAACTCGTGCCGCAGTGCAAGTTGAATGTAGAAAATTTGGCTGTACATACACTTGAGACTAGGGAAAACACGAGAGAGAAGAATGCTTATGAACATAAGGAGTAAGGAAATGAATGTAGAAGGTAAGTAAAGGTAAATTATAACTTAATGAACCTAAAGTAACATCCTTAGGGATGATAATAACTGTAAGGATTGCAACTAAAAGTTGACGAACAATTATGTAAACGTAAGAACAATGTAATACGATAAATCGTAAAGAATGATAAAACAATCTAAGGAATGATTAGATTCACAAGAAGGGTAAGATATAATAGTAACCATACTTGATTATATATGACCTAATGTGGTATGTTATGTGATCATGTATTGTAGAATCTTTAAAGACACAAAGGGAATTTGTATTAACTGTAGAAGACGCTAAAGGCAAGTATTCTGACCCTTCTCTATATTCTTTTGGACAAGCGTTGTAATTCATGTACCTTATGCATGAATTGATGTATAATGAAGTCGAAGCCAATTCTTTCGGCTAGACTTAATGTGTTTTGTGGATTTCTAGTTAATCTATCAAACCATTGTCAATGTTGTTATCTTTTGCCAAACTATTTTGGTATTGATTTCAAAGAAAGATTGAGTATGATAAACAAATGTTTTGTCGTCAAACGACATGCACGTGAGGTTGCCAAAACTTAAAGGTACATACGTTCAAAAAAAGTAGTGTTATACAACATAGAGTAATATTGGCTGATCACCTAGACGTGCTCGTTCGATATGCCGGACTTACAGACTTGGTGTCGAGTTGTCCTTTTCAAAGAAAGAATGAAATGCTCAAGGTCTTGGACCAATATTGATGTTTAATGAATGTTGTTCATTGTGAAACTTTTTAAAGAAAGGAGAAGTTTTATTTTGAATTATCGATAGTACTTCATAACTATTGCTCCAGTTATTGAAGATATCTACGATTTATATAATTCAAGCCTCTTATTTAAATGAAATTGTCATACTTGCTGAGCTAGTTATGCTCATTCTTGCTTGAACCATATGAATGCAACTTAGACCGAACGGACTGAAGGATCCGGTAAAGATAAAGGGAAGGCTAAGGCTAACCAATAGGTTGCCTTTGTAATAGTATAGGATGAATGTTGTTATTATTTGATATTATGACAAAGAATATATGTAATGGTTATAAAGAACATGGGTATGGTAATATTGTTTTGGAATATATAGAATACATTTTCACTCTTTTGAGGTATTTCAATTGAATGATTGTGTGAACTGTAGCACCACGTAGCACCATCTGTCAGGTTGGAAGATACCCGGATTTGGGGGCGTCACATCCATCATAACATCTTGAGGTCATACATTAATAAACTTCAATTTTTTGTGTTGGCACTTCTAAGGTTTGTATAAAAGAACTAAATAATTAACCCATTCTGGCAGTACGGTTAATACACTGCGTCTGTAGTTTAATATTGTGGACACTAATTTAAGGATTAAAACGACGCCGTACATTATTAACGGTGAAAGGTTTGAACAACGCCGTATGGCTTCTTAAGTCTGAAAGCTCACGTCCACAATTTAATAATGTGAACGCTAGGTATACAATATGAGGCCATTTTAAGGCAATTACATGAAGATATTAACAGATTCGAGTTTAATGGTTCCATTGTCGTGCGTGGCGATTCTAGGATAGAGACATGCGATTCTGAGAGTTACATACATACAGAGACAAATCATAAACAAACAATAACACTTTATTTGTATAAAAACTAGGTATACAATACGAGGTCATTTTAAGATGACGCTGAAGATATTAACCATTCAGAGTTTAAAGTCTCCTTTTATCGTGGCATTTACTAAATAGAGACATGCAGTTACTGAGAGTTACATACATACAAAGATAAATCATAAGCAAATAATAACACTTTATTTGTATAAAAATGACATAATAACTCGAAATAAATGAAATTATGTTAATTCAGGCCTTTTCAACCCTAAAGCTTTATAGTGGTTCTGCTTTATCGTGGTTTGTAAAGATTCCACATATTACACATTTTTGAAGTTGTTTTTTGCCTGAAAATTGTTCTACAACACTCTTTAGTCGTGCTACTTTTTTTGACCTTTTGTCTGCGAACATATTGGATCAAACATAGGATCATTGGAAGCAGTTGCATCATCATACTCATCATCATCGAGAAATTCCATATCGGCCCCATTATTGATAACAGGCTGCACATTCTCGTTTGGTCTTACTTTCACACCTTCTGTAGGGAAGGTAAGAACAATTTTATGCTCACGATCTAGCACTTGGAGAGCATAATATGTGGCTTCTTTAGAAGATGAAGCATCCAACATAAACAAATCGAATCATTTGTGTATGTGATTGAACCGACCAGTTTGTGTCTCAGCATAATCTTTTGCAAATGGGAGAATGTATGGGGCCACACCACTCATTTTATTAGCATCTTGAGTCCATCGCTTATGTATCAATTCTTCAGGTATCTTAACCAAGTTCTTTAAACTTAGAAGCCTGAGAATGTGATGGCATATTGTACCAGAATGTTCAAATTGTTTACAATTACATTTTGCTATCCCAGTATCGATATATTGCACAACTGTGAAATACCTACGACTTTAGGATCCATTACTTTGAACACCAAATAGGTTTTTGAATCAGGAGTTGACAACTCACGCACCTTTTTTGTAGTTAACTTGTGCGATTTTGTTAGTTTTATTTGGAAACAACGGAACATCTCCTCGGTATATATCTTAGCTACATACATCTCTAATGGATCTCCAAACAGGAATTTTCTTGCACGACTGACCGTCAGATAATCATCTTGTTTTTCTCTTATGTATTGCTTCTCAATGGCTTTTTGGGACTTGAAAACAAAATCTCTAATCCCCGTGGAAGTGTTTACAAATTTGTCAAAAGAAATTATTCATACTTTCACTCCGAGATGTCGTCGTCATTCCTGCTGCGAAGAATTTTTTTAAATACACCTAAATCCATTTCTCTTTTACTTCATACAGATTTCAACCATTCTTGATGTTGTAGACCGTAACCCTCAAGCAAAAAATTCCATATGTCCTCAAATTCTTGGATAGTCAAAGACTTAAACACACAATAGTTAAAGTCTGACTTAAAAGTCAGATGCGAGGAATAGATATGCCCAAGTTTTTCGAGGAATTTTTGCTAATGTGTCAAGTACACAAGGCATGATGTGTATTAGGAAAAACCATAATGATCGCATTCGACATAGCATGATCTTGATCAGTGACAATGGTTATTGGATGTTTGGCATTCATTGCTTCAAGAAACTGCTTAAATAACCATATAAATGTATCCTCAGTCTCATCGCTCAATAGTGCACACCCAAGCACTATAGAATGATAATGATGATTTACACCCGTGAAAGGAGCAAATGGCATGGAATACTTGTTTGTTCGGTATGTGGTATCAAACGTAACAACGTCACCAAAATTTTTATAAGAAACTATTGAATGATAATCTACCCACATAATACATTCAATACGATTATCCATGCCTGGTTTTATACTAAAATAAAATATGCTCGGGCTCTCTATCTGCAACTTTCTCAAGTAATCTATTGCAGACTGTGCGTCATTCGCAACGATATTATCACATCTAATATCTCTAACTATATTTTGCACATCCATTTTAGAGAACCCAACATTGCTCATACCTCCTCCCAATTAGCTAAGCACATTCATCATCCTACTTGGACCAATCCCAACATTATTAAGGGTTTCAATCAAATCCTTAGCAACTACTGAAATATTTTTGTGTGTTTGAATCTGTGAAACTTTGTTTGGGGACAAAAATTCATCATTGTGATTCAGTTCAAGAGTGGAGACAAACCATTTATCTTTACTCATATCATGCACAACATAAAATCTTGTTCTACATTCTGTTCTATCAATTGAGTCCCTCATCCCCTTGCCCTTAACCACATTATTATCTTTGTCATCAGTGATAATCTCTTTTTTCTTAACAACCATACTCTCAGCTTTATGACACTGATACAATCTAGAACAAAATTCTTCAGATCAACATGTTTTCTGCTAGTTTTTGTAAGACCCCAACTTTTTGAATAAAGATTAAATTTTCTCGAAATATATTTTTGAATATTATGGTGTGGATTTGATATAATGTTATAGTTGTGGGTAATATTTATAAATTTTGCAAAATCTGTAAGTTGTTATATAATATTCGATTGGTGGGGAATATTCGTTTTAACGAGGGAATATTAAATGCAACGACACAATCATTGGTGGACCCCACAGCGGAATTATTATCGGATTGAGAAAAGCGACAAAAACTTTTTATGAAAATAACGGCGAAAGTTTTACTAGAATTAGCTGTTGAAACACCGGTGTTAAAAGAAATACGATGTCTGGCGTGGTTGCATAGTAGACTTGCGGTATTGATTATTGAGTCTTACATGAGAAGTCACTCGGTTATACTCAATTATTGCTACGATAATTCTTTGCATCATATCTCTCATATTATTGATTCAATTATTGTCATAGTATCATCATGCATAATATTTATTATTATTAAATAAATAATTGAGACGACAAAGTTATTCATATTATTATTTGCAATATTGATGATGTCTAGAAATTACATCGAGGAGAGGTTTGGTCACCTAATTGTGAGCTAATAAGGAGAAATCCTTATCTGAAGCCCCTCTTTCACAGGAAAGACACTGGTTGTTAAATATTGTGAGTTATAATATTAATGATGAATAAGTTGTGTTGATTAAAATGAATTTTGATAGTTCCATTGTGTTGGGATTATTAGTGTTGGTGGAAATTGACATTTATTAGATGATAATTGATGTGCAGGGGGTTATATTGATAAATTGGGTAATTTATCGGATAAATGAGCAATTAATTGCTACTAATTCACATGCTTATATAACTATTTGTTCACATGTGTGTACTATTGAATCACATTATTTACTATTAGGGGAGTTGGTGCAAGATTGATAATATTTGCATGACTAAGTTAAAAATAGAGGTATAGATGGAGGTACTATACTGTAATTCGTATTTTTCACATGATTATACTATTGATTCACATGATTGAACTATTGATTCACATTATTTACTATTGGGGGAGGTGGTGCAAGTTTGATAATACTTGCAGGACTAAATTAAAAATGAAAGAAAAGTTGGAGGTATTGTACTGTAATTTTTTGAGCCCCAAAACGTGCAATTATCGAAACTATATTTTTCTATAAATAGAAGCTCATTCTTCCTTCATTTCTCACTAATTCACAAAAACTTTAGAGCGATTATTATAAAGAGAAATTATAAGAGAGAAAGAAGAAGAGAAGTCTGCTACCTCACTATTCCAGTATCCAGTTTTTCTAAGGTAGGGAGTATTATTTCTTTCTTTTCCATGAAGAGAACTTCTGTTATTCCATTCTTTATTATTCTATTGGAATAACCTATATATGAGCTACCCTATACTTGGTGAAATTCTTACATTATTCCATTCTTTATCATTCGGTTGGAACATCACATGCATGCATTTACGTTGGACTGGTTCTATTATTTATCATTACATTGGAACATCACATGCATGCGTTCTACATGGGACGGTTCCATCTTTATTATTCTATTGGAATATCACATGCATGCATTTTACGTCGGACTGATTACATCTTTATTATTACATTGGAATATCACATACATGCGTTTTTGTCGACGGACTGATTCCGATTATTTATGTTTACATTGGAATAACACGCCTTTGTGCGGTCTATCGCATGCTGGTGATTTCTTTTGTTATTCCATTCCTTGTTATACTCGGTTGGTTAAAGTTTTGACTTCTATACTCCATGAAATTAGTGGAATATCCTTGATATTTGCGCTTCATCCAGTATCTTTTCATTTAAATATTCTTATGAGCATTCTTGAATTTTACTCCACAAAGCAGTATCATGTTGATAATTTGGACGTTATTGATTCTGGATAAAATAATTCTTGAACTTGTTTTATTGAATTCTTATATCATTGTCATCATCCTCATGTTTATATTTTGTTGAAAGTCATACGTGGCACGTGGTGCATAGATGGACTTGGTATGATTATGACCGAGAGATTATTCAATGTAATCATAACTTAGTAATGTTACAAATGATGTGGTAAAAGTCCTCATTGGCCCGTAGTGCATTGATGGACAGTTGTTTGCATGATCATGACCATTAATGAATACACAAATATTCTTGGCCCGTAGTGCATGGATAATTGAGGTCGTGATACTAAAGAATATCCTTGGTCGTGGTGCAGGGGTGATTCGGTGATGTGGATTATTTATTAAGCTGAGTCCCAGCGATAAAAGTGATGAAAAACTTTTAAATCATAAAAGATAGTAGATTTTATTCTCTACTTGACTCTTTTAATGGATTGCTTGTTAAAATTATGATTAAACTTGATGGTTGTTATATTATATCGGTTTAAACTTTGTTGAAGGCTAACAATAATATATTCTCGCATTATCTTAGTCATAATATTTCCCTCTTTGGGCTAGTTGAGCTCACCCTTTTACTTTCATTGTTCTCTTCAGAAATGAGAGCGTAGCGAGGACTACTACTCGGGGAGCGGGGAGTGGCGGACGATGATGATAGTATTAGTAGTCCTCACTATTCGGTGAAATAGTGGGAAAATAAATGTAATAATATTGAATTTGAGTTTGTATATTATGCAGGCGACAATATTTGTATCAAAACTCACGACTTATGTTTTGTCATACTTTGAGCGGCAATTTGTATAATTAAGTTGTATTTGTATTCTGTACCATGTATTTGGCGACTCAAAATTGGTGATGTATACCTGTTTTGGGGGCGTCACAGTTTTTATTCTTACTTTAAAACCAACACGTTTCGCATATTTTCTGTAAAAAATTTCGGCATCTTCCAACGTATAAAATATTTAACCAACATAATCACATAAACTTGTTACATCATTCAAATCATACAATTTTCTAAAGTGTTTGAAAGTGAAATGAAATGATTATTCAGTAAACAAATCCTTGATAAAAACAAATAAATCAATAATTAGCAGCTAAATTAGAGCTTACCGATGACAGGGTTGTGTGCAGGTATGGTTGCTTAATAGTAAGATACGCCCTCTTAAGCTAATTGACCCCTTGAATGATGAAAGAGAGTATCTGGGCCTCGTATGCAATTAGGGTTTTAATAGTCAGCAAACGCAGTTTAGTTCTGCGGACAAACGTAGTACTTACAAATGTCACCGTTTTATCCAGAACAAAAGTATGTTAAAGCTTAAAATCATATAGTTCTATTGTAAACTCTTTCAGTTATCGTTTGTAACAACCAAACACCCCTCTATATTAAAAATGGCATTGTATCCCATTATTGAAAATGACGCCTTTCGACTGTCGCTTCAATATCCAAACGTCCAACTTACCAGTAACGACCTCGTATTAAATACCTAGCGTCCCCAGTATCAAACTGTGGACGGGACCTTTCATTGTTAATAATGCACGGCGCCTTTTAATCCTTGAATTAGTGTCCACAATATTAAACTACGGACGTTATACACTAACCGTATTGCCATAATGGGTTAATTATTTAGTTCTTCTATGCAAACCCTGGAAGTGGCAGCACAACAAATTGAGGTTTATTGATGTATAACCTTAAGATGTTGTGATGGACACTCCAAGGTTTGCATAGAAGAACTAAACAATTAACCCATCCTGATAGTATATTTTTTGAGACATCTAAACGTTAAAAATAAGTTTATAAAGCTAAAAATCATCTATTTCTGTTGCATATTCTTGCTGGTAGTTACATATTCAAGTGATTTGGGATGATGAGAAACACACATGGCAACCAAAATTTGAAGGTTTGATAAAAGATTCGGTTGGATGAAGCTTTAGATTTAGAACAAATTAAGGGCTTCCAGATGTTGTGCCTTCCAAAAATGGTGTTGTCGACGTCGGGATTTTTATTTGTCCCTTTCTGTTCTTATTCTTTGGTCTTCTCATGTTAGGTGAGATTTGTTTGAAAAAAACAAGTTGTGAAAAGGTCCGACATTTATATGTCGACGATTGGACTAAGAGTTGCCAGTTGGTTTTTTATATGGTTGTACCAACACAACCAAAAAAAGGTTTGCACATTGACCTAGTGATGTGACCCTGCTAAACAGGTCTGTGAAACCGAGATTCATTAGAGTTCGGGGGCTTGATTATGCGAAGGGAAGGTGTTAGGCACCCCCCAGACATCCGTGTTACCACGGTGACCGCCACTTTTCAAGAAACTATTATATGAATATGTGTGTGTGTGTGTGGGTCAATGTGCTATTTATATGGAAGTAGTGTGAGGCCTCGTTAAGCTTTATATATATTGAGGTTTGAATTTGTGTAAAAATTCAATTTTAAACAAGATATGGCAGTGAAGTTTTGTAAGAAAAAGGTTTTTTAAACCCTTGTGCTCAATAGTAATTGAGACCTTTTACACTTCCATTTTTTATTAAGTGTTCGGCTTGATTGCTTTTAATTTTCGAGATACGAAGCATCTTCGAGAAAACAATGTACAAAGAAGTGCCGAACTCCTCGTGGGCATGAAAACCATCTCGAGAAATCCAAACAGTGAATAAATTTACAAGTAACACAATTTGAAAATGTCCATCACATGAACTGAATCTAGATCCAGTAGACTGAATCTGTGATCACATGATTCCTAGGCTCACATAATGCCGCAATTGATATGAAAGCAATAAGCAGTTATATATATATAAAAGCTATAAATATATATATACAGACATGATCAGCCACCACGAAGCACCTCCATGGGGGATCAGAAATGTAAGTAAAGCTGCAAAAGCAATCAACCACCACGAAGTAAGCTCCAGGCGGGACGAAAACATAAATATATATATATAAGCGGTAAACGCACCGGATGTAAAATCCAGGCTCATTGAACAAAGTCCGACAACAGTTGATATATATAAGTATATATATATATATATATATTAAAGAAGTAAACGCTCCAGACATAAGTCTAGGCTCATCGAACAGAGTTCGACACACAGTTCATATATATAAGTATATATATATATATATACGAAAGCAAGTAAACACTCCTGACATAAGTCTAGGCTCAATCGAGGCATAATTCGATAATGTTAGTCCATATATAAAAATATATATAAGTATATATATATATATATATATATATATAAACTGAAATGAAACCACGGACCGAAGTCTGAGCATACACACGCAACACGACTCTCAACGTGAAGAATGGTGTGTGCAAAGATGAAGAGAAAGGCTTTAAAGTGTGTAAGAAGGCATACAGTGGGCTGCCAAAGAAGACCACAAGTGTTTAAAATGAGAAAGCACTCAGTTTAGGGTGTGTACAGAGCAAATTTGACAGGGCCTCCTCGCCTTTTTCTTTTACAAAATGGCCACCCTAAGCCCTCTATTTATATAGGGAGCCATAGTAGGTGTACACAATGGCTAGCTTGATGTACCTACTGACTTCACAGGGTGCCCCAGGCTCCATGATCTGCTTTCTCGAAGTATGTGCACGCATGCACAGTGATGTTTGCTCGAACTTTAAGAATTTCAATATGGGCATCCGACTAAGGTATGTAAGACCTATTTTGGACCGCCGTTATCAAAAGTTACGCAATGACATGGGATTAGAGGTTGTACGAAGTCAGGAAGATGGGACCATGCTCTCCAGTCTTCAAGCTTCAAATTCTATCAGTTGCCCTGCGTAGTAGTCACTCGGGATTGGACCTCCTTGGTTCTTGTGGGACATTGCTATGTAGAAATGTATGTATGAAATGTTGAGACGGTGCGATGTGGCGTCAAGGTGGCAAGATAGCGACTTTTCCCTCAGGGGTTATCTCCGGTTTAATGACGTCAGCGAGCGTTGCTCAGGGTTATCTTTGAGATTGGACTGCTGCAAGTGTTGAAGTTCCTCAGTGTTTTTCTGAGGTGTGCCTGTCTTCCCGGTGTTATCTCTGGGTCTTGTACTGAGTGCCTCGATGTAAGTGTCAAGGTTAAAGCTGATTGCATTCATTTGAAACAAGCATTTACAGGGTTATCTCGAGGCTGCAAATCGCACTCCTTGGGTTATCTCAAGGTTGGAGCTGCTACTCTAGTGTTATTTCGGGGGATGAGGACCGAATATCTCGGGGGTTATCTCAAGAGATGAATCGACCTTCTCGGTGGAATTTACGGTATTTGAAGCTGCATGCCTCGGGGTTATCTCGGGGTTGGGCTGATACTTACATGTGTGTGTGTTAGGGGTTGAGAATGAACTTCTGGTAGTATCCGGACTAGATATGAGTTGTCTTTCAGGGTTATCTCTAAAAGACGAATCTGCCATCCTGCAATGTCAGTGACAGGTGTGCAAAAAAATTTGAGTGTCTACAGATGCCGCTCTTTATCATATTCATGCAATGCAATGGCATAGATAGGATAAAGAATCCTAGACACTTGAAAATGAAACAAGATAAACATGATGCCATGTGCAGTAACATGATGCAAATGCATGATGCATGTGGATTGTTGGATTGCTCACCAACATGATGGGATGATTGTCGGCTCCCTGCTGCTTCTGCTTGGGATCGACAATGATGACAAACTTGGACGTGTGATCGAAATCTTTTAGGATGTTGACGTTGGGGTTATCACCAAAGTTATTAATCCTTGATACAGACTTTATTCCGAAGATGTGCCTCTCTTGTACAAAAGATCTGTGGGGATAAAGCTTTGTCTGTTTGAGGATGTGTATAACATATTTCATCATCGATCCTCCCTGATGATGTTTATCCTGTGTTAGAGTTTTGCAACTCCTAGAGGCCGATTATTTGATATAATTGCTTAACATTTTGATATTATATTTGATTAAATAAATGAATGATTTTATTATGGTTTTTTTTTGCGTTATATAAATGTTAACATAATAAAATTCCTTAGAATATGATATCTCCTCTGATTTATATAGTTTCAAGTATGTGACTTGAACATTTGAGATTATATAATTACAATTAGTATCATTGCTCTTTGTAATAATCCTAATTTATATAGTTTACCATTGTTGATGAGATTATATAATGACAATGATGATTTAAATGTTGAGACTAGTATGTGGATGCATTGAGATGATGTGGATGATTTGATGACCTCATTGGTCGTCGTAAATATATGAGATATTAAGTCGATGCATAGGTATGTGTTGAAGAGCGATGTCTTGGGACGGACCCACCATGAGAATTCTATGTGGAGCATCGAAGTGTCATTAGCGATTCTCATAGTGATGATGATGTAATGGTCCCTCGACACGAAATCACTATATTTCTACGAGAATTTATGTACTTTGATATCATCAAATGTCACCTTTAATAGGGTGGACTATAAAGGTGATTATTGGGTACATCATGAATCGTGTGAGGAATATGAGTGATCTAGATGGAATTTAACCATCTATATATTAGGGGTGATATCCATAGGCCTCTTGATTGAGTAGGACTATGAAATGCATGGCCATTGCTCAAATATTGATTTGTTTCATATAGTACACTCATTGATCAAGAAAACTCAGATTAAATTATGAAGAGTATGACACATTCCATGACTCGAGTTTAATCTAGGATATTAAGGTTAAAAGGATTAAATTACATTGAAACATTTGGTGCTCACGAAAAGGTTGCATCGAATCATCGATCTTATTATTACTTGGGTAGCGGTGATGCATTACTAGATGCAGCTCATTATTTATAATTTTATAATATGATTTTAAAATTATTGCCAGCGTAATAATAACCTATAGGGTCACACACAAAAACGTTATTAAAGGAATTAATTTAAATTGTAAGGATTTAAATATATCAATATGATTGATAGTATTTAAATCATGAATTTAAATTAAAAAGGATGCTTTATATATATATATATATTAATTAAGTAAGACTTAATTAAGATATATATATATATATATATATATATATATTAGGATTTTATTTTAATTAGATTAGGGTTTTGATTAATTCCTATTATTTATTATATATATATGATATATCGGCGTCTTTGGAAAGTTAATCAAAAACAAAAACCTAATCAGCTCTTAGAGAGAGACTAGAGAAAGCAGTTTTGAAAATCCTCATCCTTGGTGGCTAATCTGCGATTCCTTCTTCTACTGAGATCGTAGGGGGCGATTTAGTGGGCGTTTCGTGTGAATCTAGTAGAGCCTTGATTCGATTTCGAATTGCGTTGGAGATTGACCGCATCGTTTAATCGCTTTCTTAATCGGTATAATTTCTAACCCTTTGAATTAACTATTTTTCGCATGGATCTATTTTAGGGTTTGAATTTGGTTTAAATTGTTCTATTTTTTTTTATGCGTTTACGTGTGAAACCTACGGTGGTATCAAAGCTACTTGCGAAAAGATTAATTGATTACGTGTTTTAATTGTATTCGATATATATGATATATGATGATGCATGTTTTTAGATATGAAATTGAATATATGATATTAGTTGTATGTGTATTACGGTAATATATATGATGATACATTAATCGTATCTTTAATCGGTGGAATAACAATATAACTATTCTAATCGGATTAGAAGCATGAAGAATCGTTTTAATATGATTAATCAAAAGCTGGAAATATATGATAAATTCAGGTGTCTTGTTATTCGTTTTAATATGATTAAATAAATGGCTGGACATATATGATTTGTTATTATGGGTGTTTTGGTGGATTAAAATGTATGATGAAAGCTATTTTGAGATTGTATGGAAAAAAATTGCAATAAAGAATGTAGTTGAAAAAGAGACCCCATGAGGGGAGACCCCCCTTGGACCCCCGTCGTTGCATACGATGGTCGTGACCCCAATATGTTATATATAGTTTTCTTTAATTATATATAAATTGTTATGTGCTTATTGTGATATGCATGGTGCCTGATTATGGCCTTTTGACCCATAGGTTAGTGGTTTTGGTTTTGAAATACGGCTTGCATGTCGTGCCTTTCTATAAATTCTAATGTAATATTCTCTTCTCATCTAAATCCCCTCGAATGTAACTTCGAGGTTTCTTTATATCATGTAATAATAATCATAATCGATGAAGATGACAAGATGGAGAACACGATGGAAAGATGATGATGGAGAGGAGGCACATGCATGATGAAGATCGAGGAAGCTATTTATTTTAAGATCTTTTACCACCTTAGATTGACCTTGATCTTTCATTAGCTTGAAAAGATTGACGATTGGATTGGGCCATAAGCGTGACACATTTAATTTTGCACTTTATTTATGCTTGTATGTGATATGATATGATAAATAATGTGCATGCTTAATAAGATTAAAATTGGTGAGATCTAAATTAATTTATAAAATCCCTCGATAAATTATTAAGTCTAAATCGGATGCCTTCGATGAATAACACTCATCAAGACCTTGATCGATAGATGTAGGTTTGCCAAAGCAAAGTACCCTATTTATCTAGGTAAGATGCGATAGGATAATTGTGATATCAAGCTGTTAAAATCATTGGGCTGACTTAACTAAGTTATCTCGATAGGATTGTGGACTTAGAGGCATAGAGTTTGGTTGGTACCATTAGATGGACTAGAAACAAATGTTGTTTACCAAACTATCCAAGAGTTATATATGATATAATTGACAAAAGGGTTGTCTACCTAAATAATTGTGTTTTAAGAGATTAGCGAAAGCTAACTTAAGTCGTAATGAAATATGGATCTTGGCTCACTAGAAAGATTTAATAGAAAATGCTTTAGAATTAATGGTGAGGGCTATTAATTTGAATAAAATAGTGGGAGGTATATTTTGAATGTACTATTATCAATTACATAATATCAACTCTGTAATTTGACTTATTATTTTTGCACTTATAAATTGTAGATATCGATGGCAAACACAACAACAACACAAATAGTCTTTCATTACGATCGGTCCTTGAAAAAAGGACAAAGTTGAGTGGAATTAATTTCCTTGGTGGCATAGGAACTTGAGGATTGTCCTCAAACAAGGCGCAAGCTATATGTCCTTGATGGGCCCATTCTGCTAGCACCGGTTATCCTTTGCACCGCGTGCGGAGCATAATGCTTACAAGAAGCATCAAGATGATGCTACGGGCGTGAGTTGTGTCATGCTAGCAACCATGAGCTTTGAGCTTCGGAAGCAACATGAGTTGATGGATGCTTATGAGATGATCGAGCATCTCGAGAAATTGTTGAAGGCGTGCTCGGCGGAGAGGTATAATACAAGCAAGGCGTTGTATCCTTTGCAAAATGGGTGAGCGTGATCCGGTTGGTCCACATGTCTTTGAAAATGATTGGGTATATTGAGTACCTTGATAGGTTGGGTTTTCGATCACTCGGAAGCCCAAACTGATCTTGTTTTGCAATCTTTGAACAATGACTACTCTCGATTTGTTATGAACTATCTTATGAATGAAATTGAGAAACCCCTTCTTGAGTTGTTGAGCATGTTAAGAGCTGCAGAGAACAACATGAAAAAGCGGGACCGCTCCCATAATGATGGTGCAAAAGGGAATGCTAAGGGAAATTGGAAAAGCAAGAAGAAGATAGGATCTAAATCTTTTGCCAAACCCGATTCCAAAACCAAAGCAGGCTTTAAAACCTAAAGGTGGGGTGGCTAAAGAAGGTGAGTGTCACTTACATGGAAAAACTGGACCTTTGGAAAAGGCTGTCATGCTTATTTGGAAGAAGTGAAGAAAAAGAAAGGAAATCGACTTTGATTCGGTATATATGTTATAGAAAGTCGACTTGTCTACTTCTACATCATGGGTATTGGATCTTTGGATGTGGTTCTCACATTTGTGTTAATGTCTTGGGGACTCAGAAGGAGTAGGACTTTAGCGAAAGGAGAGGTTGACCTCTGAGTTGGGAATGGAGCAAAAGTTCTTTGCCTTTGGTAGTAGGAACTTATCATTTATCTTTGCCCTTTGGGCTAGTTTTAGAATTAGAAGATTGTTATTTTTTTTGTACTGCTATAAGCAAAAACATTATTTACATTTCTTGTTTGGACAAGAAAGGTTTTCATTTATAATAAAGAACAATCGTTGTTTGTTTTACTTAAATGATATTTGTTATGGTGTTGCACAATTGTTTAATGGTCTCTATATTCTTGATTTAGAAATGCCTATCTATAACATAAATACAAAAGCGATTTAAATCAAATGATTCAAATCGAGCATATCTCTGCCTTTGTCGTTTAGGCCATATAAATGAAAAGCATATCAAACTCCATAAAGATGGGTTCTTGGATTCATTTGATTTTGAATCATATGAGAAATCTGAGTCTTGTTTATTAGGCAAGATGACTAAAGCCCCTTTCTTTGGACACGATTGAGCAGGCTAGTGATATATTGGGACTTATACATAGTGATGTATGTGGACCCATGAGTTAGATTAGCAAGAGGTAGGTTTTATTACTTCATTACATTTCTTGGCGACTTTAGTAGATATGGATATGTGTATCTTATGAGACACAAATCAGAATCCTTTGAAAAGTTCAAGGAATTCAAGAATGAAGTTCAAAACCAATTTGGCAAAAGCATAAAAGCCCTTGATCCGTCGAGGAGGTGAATACTTAAGCCAAGACTTTGATGACCTTCTAAAGGGTGTGGTATTATATCACGACTCACTCCTGGAACACCACAATGGAATGGTGTATCGAGAGGAGAATCGAACCTTGTTGGACATAGATACGATCGATGATGAGTCATCGAGATCTTCGATAAGCACGGGGTCATGCCCCACAGAGGCATTTGCATTCACTTAGCAGTGTTCTACAAAGGCGGTTCGAAGAAGACACCATATGAGATGTGGGTGGGAAGCGTCCTAGTATGTCGATTCATGAAGATTTGGGGTTATGAGGCGTTAAGTAAAAGCGTACGGATTACGACAAGCTCGGACCCAAATCGACAAATGTAATTTTGTGGGATACCCAAAGGAAACAAAAGGGTATTATTTCTA
This sequence comes from Panax quinquefolius, assembly GCA_020205615.1. Classification (NCBI taxonomy): domain Eukaryota; kingdom Viridiplantae; phylum Streptophyta; class Magnoliopsida; order Apiales; family Araliaceae; genus Panax; species Panax quinquefolius. Next base: position 37,796,558 of record CM035170.1, read on the forward strand.
CAAACCTTACGAGAACAAAGTGTTTGTTGCTCGGCTGGTATTTTCTAGAAAGAGAATTTGTCTCTAAAGGAAGCGAGTGGGAGGAAAGTAGAACTCGAAGAAATTTGAGAACCACAAAATATCATTGAACTTTGAGTTGGAGCGTGGCGGGAACCACAAGATATTGTGGAAAGTGAAACTGCTCAAATTACACAAGGCATTCGTAGATCTGGTAGGACACACCATGAGAGCACGAGAGATATTATGGATATCTTGTGACTCAAAAGCGGCGATGTGATGCTCATAGATCAAGATGAGCTACTTCTACCAAGAAGCTATGAATGGACGATTACGAGAAATGGCTTGAAGCCATGAAATGCGAGATGGACTCCATGTATACTAACCAAGTATGGACTACTGGTTGATCCACGAAGAAGGGTAAAACCAATCGGGTGCAAGTGGGTTTTCAAGAAAAAGCGGCATGGATGGTAATGTACAAACCTATAAAAGGTCATTTGGTAGCAAAAGGTTTCAAACAAATTCAAGGTGTTGACTATGATGAAACCTTCTCTCCGGTGGCAATGGTTAAATCCATCGAGGATCTTACTTTTATTATTGCGACTTTTTATGATTACGAAATCTGGCGGATGGATGTCAAAAAGCTGCTTTCATAGCGGAAATCTCCTTGAGGATGTGTATATGACACAACTTTGAGGTTTTGTTACTCCAAAGGATGCTGGAAAGGTAAGTAAGCTGCAGCGATCCATTTATGGATTGAAGCAAGCTTCTCGGAGTTGGAATCTTTGATTTGATGAAGTAGTCAAAGAATTTGGCTTTATTAAAAATGAAGATGAACCTTGTGTATATAAGAAGGTTAGTGGGAGTCATATTGTATTCCTAGTATTATATGTTGATGACATATTAATTATTGGGAATGACATTCCTTCCTTACAATTTGTAAAAAACATGGTTAGGAAAATGTTTCTCCATGAAAGATTTGGGCGATCTTTGCTACATTTTAGGTATCGGGATCTATAGAGATAGATCGAGAAAAATGCTCGACCTAAGTCAAAGTACATATATTGATAAAGTGTTGAAATGGTTTGACATGCAAGAGGCGAAAAGAGGAAACTTACGTGACTCGTGGTGTAAAGATCTCTAAGGCCCGATGTCCTAAATCACAAGATGATGAGGAGGCGTATGAGAAAGATCCCTTATGCTTGACAATTGGATCTATCATGTATCTGATGATATGTACTCGTCCGGATGTCTCGTATGCTTTGAGCATGATGGCGAGATACCGATCGAATCGGTGAAGGGTCTTTGGACAGCGATCGAGAATATCCTCGAAGTACACGAAAAGGACTAAGGATTCATTCTTGGTATATGGAGGTGAAAACAAAGCTGGCGGTAAAGGTTTACGGATGCTAGTTTCGGGTGATGATGATGACTATAAGTCTCGATCGGGTTTTGTGTTTTGCCTTAATGGTGGTCTTTTATTAGTGGAAAAGTTTGAAGCGAAGAGGCGATGGTGATTACTACAACGGAAATTTGAGTATATTCTTTGCTTCTAGTGCGACGAGGAGGTTGTATGGATTAAAAAGTTCATCTTGAACTTGGTGTTGTTCAACCATTGTTGATCTGGGTTGCTCTATCTTGTGATAATAATGGAGCCATTACGCGAGCTAAGGAACCCGAGATCACTGCTGTGATCAAGCATATACTTAGGCGGTACCATCTCATCCAGTGAAATCATTGATAGAGGAGATGTACATATAGGAAGAGTTCAATGACGAGATGATAATGTTGAGATCCATTTGACGAGGCTTTGTCATGGCGAGGAAGCATGACGGTCACACTAGTTCCATGGGTATTAGATACATGAGTGATTGGCTCTAGTGCAAGTGGGAGATTATTAGAGTTTATGCCTAGAGGCGATTATTTGATATAATTGCTTAACATTTTGATATTATATTTGATTAAATAAATGAATGATTTTATTATGGTTTTATTTCTTTGCGTTATATAAATGTTAACATAATAAAATTCCTTAGAATAGTGATCTGAATTATATAGTTTCAAGTATGTGACTTGAACATGAGATTATATAATTACAATTAGTATCATTTGCTCTTAAATGTCCCTGATCGAGTACCATTGTTGATAGGACAACAATGATGCATTGAGACTAGTATGTGGATTGTTGATGACCAAATCTCATTGGTCGTAAATATATGAGATATTAAGTCGATGCGTAGGTATGTGTTGAGAGAAGCGATGTCTTTGGATAGACCCACCATGAGAATTTTATGTGGAGCATCGAAGTGTCATTAGCGATTCTCATAGTGATGATGATGTAATGGTCCTCAGGCACGAAATCACTATATTTACTACGAGAATTTATGTACTTTGATATCATCAAATGTCACCTTTAATAGGGTGGACTATAAAGGTGATTATTGGGTACATCATGAATCGTGTGAGGAATATGAGTGATCTAGATGGAATTTAACCATCCTATATATTAGGGGTGATATCCATAGGCCTCTTGATTGAGTAGGACTATGAAATGCATGGCCATGCTCAAATATTGATTTGTTTCATATAGTCTACTCATTGATCAAGAAAACTCAGATTAAATTATGAAGAGTATGACACATTCCATGACTCGAGTTTAATCTAGGATATTAAGGTTAAAAGGATTAAATTACATTGAAACATTGGTCACGAAAAGGTTGCATCGAATCATCGATCTTATTATTACTTGGGTAGCAGTGATGCATTACTAGATGCGCTCACTATTTATAATTTTATAATATGATTTTAAAATTATTGTCAACATAATAATAACTATAGGGTCACACACAAAAACGTTATTAAAGGGAATTAATTTAAATTGTAAGGATTTAAATATATCGATATGATTGATAGTATTTAAATCACAATTTAAATTAAAAGGATGCTTTATATATGTATATATATTAATTAAGTAAGACTTAATTAAGATATATATATATATATATATATATATATTTGGATTTTATTTTAATTAGATTAGGGTTTTGATTAATTCCGATTTATTGCTATATATATGATATATCGGCGTCTTTGGAAAGTTAAATCAAAACAAAAAACCTAGCCGCTCTTAGAGAGAGAGACTAGAAAATAGTTTCATAAATCCTCATCCTTGGTGGCTAGTGATTCCTGATTCTTGATTCCTTCTTTCTCGTGTGGATCGTGAGGGCGATTAATTGCGTGGGCGTTAATCGTGTGGATCTTTCTAAGTAGAGCCTTGATTATGGATTCGAATTGCGTTGGAGATTGGCCATTGCATCGTTTAATCGCTTTCTTAATCGGTATAATTTTTCCACCTTTGAATTAACTATTTTTCTATCATGGATCTATTTAGGGTTTGAATTTGGTTTAAATTGTTCTATTTGTAGAGACGCGCATTGTTATTGAGCGGGATAAGGCCAGATCAGCCAGAGATGTCGTGACAGCCGAGAGGGATAGCGCCATATCTACCCGGGACATAGCCGTTATAGATAGTACTACAGTGAGGTCCCTTACCACTGGAATAATTGTAGAGATGAGCACGTACATTGATGAGCACAGAATCACCATGCAGATGGTTGTAGATCTGTTGGCTCGCGTGGATGCCCTTATACATGAGACCACATCGTTACCTCCTTCTGCTGAGAGGGATGCCATGTTGGGCTTGATAGCTCGCATATACATCGATTTGTAGATGGGCTTGTATTTTCCTTCACAGACTAACTTAGCCATTTTGTCATGTACAGTTTACATTGTGTATATCAAACAGCATTATATATATAGTAGGGAAATATATTTTTTATCACTTCCCTTTTAGATATGTCTGGATACTTGCTTGATATTTTGCCTGCTTCTTCAGGGCTTGTGATCTTGATGTATTTTGAATTCCTCCTTGATGGATGGACATTGAGTTGTCTCTGGACAGTTCAGAATGGATCATTGATCTGTGTGTAACCCTACCATCTTTGGTGTCTTGGGACTGGTTTCTGTATGGAAATATGGAGAGGAGTGTGGCTTTACTCTCTGAGATTGACCGCACCACAGATGGTCGCCAGTACTCCGATTTAAGAGGAGCCTAGTTATTTCCATCTCTTATGGATTGGTATTGCTCTTTGAGGTACAACCGTAACTTAGATGGTCGCTGAATCTCCTATTTAGGAAGAGTTCAAGTAATTCCATCCCTTTGGTCTGAAGCCGATGAAATGTGATGGATTGAAGGATGATCCAATTACCATTGACAAGTGTTTGTGTTTTGGTAGGGGGTGAGACCGAACCATAAATGGCTGCCTACATACTCCTATTGAAGAAGAGATTAGGTCTGCGTAGTTTGAACCTGGTGTAAGAGGTTCAACGCTGTTTGTGGCAGAAAGGGTGTAGGAATGTTTTTATTGTTTTTGTTTTTGTGATGAAAAGGGTGTAGAAATATTTTTGTTATTTTTGTTTTATTACGATCGGGCCATATAAAATGGTTGCCTACGTACTCCCGTGTATCAAGGAGATCAGCTCGACGTAGTTCGCCCCTCAGGACGATTTGTAGCCGACGAAAAACTTAATCTAATATGCAGGATAGACTGTGGGGAAAAAGAAAGTTTGATCCTAAGTTCAGGATAAACTACAGGTGTGAAAAAGTTTGATCCCATGTTTGGGATAAACTGCAAGTGTGAAAGGTTCAATCCCTAGTGGGATAACCAAAGTTGTATAAACGGAGTGAAGCCAGGCTACTGGCTTGAAGAGTATGTTTCCCTGAGGGGCAAGTTTGAAAAAGAGTTGTATGTAGTGAAGGGTTAAAGAACCGGAATGACTGGTGATCTGATGATCCAAAACCATGATGCTTGCTTAATGGTAACCTCAGACATAGTACCGTTTCATGGTGTCTGAGTTGATGAGTTATGGAAATTCATCGTTGTCCATTTCCTGTAATCTGAGAGTGCCTCCTGTCAATACCTCTTTGATAACAAACGGGCCTTCCCAGTTAGGAGCGAATTTCCCTTGGACTGATCTTGGTTGTCAATGATCTTCTTTAAAACAAAGTCATGTTGTTTAAACTGCCGTAGCCAGACTTTTCTGTTGTAGAATCTGGCGATCCTTTGTTGATATAACTAACCATGGAAGATAGTCGCGGTTCGCCTCTTATCTATTAGAGACAATTGGTGATACATGTCTTGTACCCATTGGTCTTCATCCAGCTGAGTGTCTATCAACACTCTGAGGGATTCCATTTCCACTTCTACAGGGAGCACTACTTCCATCCCATAGGTTAATGCGTAGGGGGTTGCCTCAGTGGAAGTGTGCATTGATGTTCTGTAGGCTAATAGAGTAAGAGGCAATAAGTCAGGCCATCCTTTGTGGTTGGCGGACATCTTTTGCATGATCTTCTTGATGTTTTTGTTAGCCACTTCAACAGCACCATTCATCTTTGGACGGTAGATGACGGAGTTAAGGTGTTTGTTGTGGAATTTACTTCATAACTCCTCCATCATTTTGTTGTGGAGGTTCTTAGCATTATCTGATACAATTACCTCTGGTTGTCCATATCGACAAATGACATTGTTTCTGATGAAAGCAATGATGACTTTTTTGGTAACCTTGGGGAAGGAGGTTGCTTCTACCCACTTAGTGAAGTAGTCGATCATGGTGAAGATAAACCGATGTCCATTACTAGCTTTAGGCTCGACGGGCCTGATCACATCCATTCCCCACATTGAGAAGGGCCAAGGTGAACTCATATTGTGGACCTCCCTTGGAGGGGCGTGGATAGCATTCCCATGAATTTCGCACTAATAACATCTCCTAACGTGGTCATCGCAGTCAGCCTTGAGAGAGAGCCAATAATGTCCTATCCTGAGGATCTTCTTAACAAGTAGGGAGGCGCTCATGTGTGGGCCACATACTCCACCATGGATCTCATCCATGAGCCTCTGAGATTGGTCCTGGTCCAGACATCTGAGGAGACCTAGTCCTGCATCTCTTTTGTATAGTGCATCTCTGCTCAGGTAGAATTTCATAGCAAGTCGATGGATCCGCCTTTTCTCAGTCGGGCTCGCCTCAGCGGGTGTAGATCCATCTTGTAAGTACTCCTTGATATGCTGATACCAAGGGTGCTAGATGGGAGGTAGCTCACCCGATACTTCTCTAACATAGTTCCTATAGGCTGGTGCTTTTTACAGGGTAAATGTGACGCTTGGTATGTGTTCCTTGTCAGGCATGTGAATCAAGGAGGCCAAAGTTGCTAACGCATCTGCAAAGTTATTCCTATTACGAGGAATGTGTAGAAAGGAGATCTCTTTGAACTCTGAAGCCATCTATAAAACTTGACGATGGTTAGGCATCAAATATAGCTCTTTAATTTGATAGATTCTCGTGGATTGTTTGACTACCAACTCTGAATCCCCAAAGACAGTTAACCGCCTGATGCCCATTGAACGGGCAAGTTTTAGCCCCATGAGACAACCTTCATACTCAGCTGTGTTGTTGGTGTTGGCAAACTATAATTCGACGGCCACGAGATACTGCTCCCACGTATCGGATACTAGAACTGCTCCAGCACCAGAACCTTCCATATTAACAACTCCATTGAAATACATTTTTCATGTATGGCATGTATCGTACTGATGGTGTTGCTGAATTGCCATTACCCCTTCATCAGGGAAGTAGGTTTCCAAGGGTTTAAAGTCCCTTGAAGGTGTGACGACCAGTTGATCTGCGATTCCTTGACCTCTAATAGACTTTTTGAGTCACATAGACGATGTCAAATTGTTGTAGGATCAACTGCCATTTGGACAGCAGGCAATTTAACATGGGTTTATTGAACACGTACTTGAGAGGATCCACGCGGGATATAAGATGGGTTGTGTGACCATGAAGGTAATGTTGTAACCTCATTGAAACCCATGCTGAATCACAACAAGTCTTCTCAATCAGAGTGTACTTGTGTTCACTGCTGCTGAATCTTTTGCTGAGGTAGTAGATAGCTCGCTCTTGGCCTCTATCGTCTTTTCTGTCCAAAGATCTGACCCATGGCATTGTCACTTATGGACAGGTACATGAACAGGGGAACATCATCCATGGGTGGTACCAAAATGGGAGCTTTGACTAGCTGCTCTTTGATTGTAAGGAAGGCTTTTTGACACTCGTCGTTCCATTTCATGGAGAAGTTCTTCCTTAATATCTTGAAGATGGGATCACAGGTTGCTGTGAGTTGAGAAATAAACCTGCTAATGAAGTTGATTCTTCCCAAAAATCCCGTATTTCCTTCTATGTCTTAGGAATGGGCATTTCTGTGATGGCTTGGATTTTGGTGGGATCCAGCTCAATCCCTTTGTGGCTGACTAGGAATCCTAGCAACTTGCCTGATTTAACGCTAAAGGTGCACTTGGCTGGATTCAACTTTAAGTTGTACTTACGCAACCTGTTGAAGAGCTTTCTAAGATGGTCTAAGTGGTCTTCCTCCCTTTGGGACTTGACAATGATGTCATCCACGTAGATCTCTATCTATTTGTGCATTAAGTCGTAGAAAAGAGCCATCATAGCTCGCTGATAGGTGGCTTCAGCATTGATGAGGTTGAATGAGAACCATCTATAGCAAAAGGTTCCCCAAGGTGTGATGAATGCAGTTTTCTCACGATCCTCCTCAGCAACCATAATTTGATGGTACCCCGCAAAGTTATCAGCGAAGGAGTACATACCGTATTGAGTAGTATTGTTAATGAGAATATAGATAAATGGCATGGGAAAGCTATCTTTAAGGCAAGCTTTGTTCAGATCCCGATAATCCACGCAAACTCGCACCTTTTCTCCAGGTTTAGGTACGGGAACTATGTTGGATATCCACTCAGGATATGTGGACACCATGATAATGCCAGCTTGAAATTGTTTCACAATTTCTTCTTTCACCTTTAAACTCCACTCAGGTTTCAATCACCTGAGCTTCTGCTTGACTGACTTGAATCTCTCTTTAATGGGAAGGTGATGAAGAACAATGTCAGTGGACAAACCCACCATGTCTTCATGAGACCATGCAAACATATCCTGGAATTGGGTTAGTAGCGTAACCATGTCATTTTTCTGGTTTGGAATAAGGTCTGAACCAATCTGGATTAACTTAGGGCTTTCTAAGGTTCCGAGATTGAAGGAAGTTATTTGATCAAGGTTGGGTTTAGGTTTATCTTTGACCCATTCTTTTATCTCCTGAGGCACCTCAATGTCCTCGTGTATTTCCATCAAGGCTGAATCCAACTTTTCATCAAAGTTACAATCCTTGTGGAGAAGAGGCATCTTATCAGCAAGTACAGGCACATCTAAGTTCAGAGTCCTGAAACAAATTATGCTTTCACTTAGTATATATGAAATTGTTTAATCATACAAAGTGTTAGCATGTACTGACAAAACAACTGCTAATACTGTACAGAAAAATAAGCAATTATGATATCTACATGGCAGAAAGAGTTCATGCCCGCTTTACCCTCGTCGACCAATGCAAGGAGTGTTGCTCCAATTGTCGAGGGCAAAGTCCTGGTGGACTGCAGTGATGGAGGGGCTGTCATCGTCCTCTTTGTCCCGAATGATGACCATTATGTCTGGGCAATCATCGTCTGGGGTGTATCTGTTTGTATGTTCATCATGGACAAAGATGCGTATGCCTGACATCATTGTGACGATATCTTGTTTAATTCTTCGTTCTTCTTCTTCCGCTTTGGGATCTGGAATAAAGACTTCTTTCTCCTTTACCGATATCGGCTTGGGAAATAACATAGCCATTATGTTGGTTGGCACCTTTACCAGAGATTGTGCGGACTCATGATCTTCGGGTGAAGATAATCGACATGTGGCTGAAGATGAAGGAATCTGATGATGCTTATGAGGATTCCTATGACTGGAACTGGCATAATAGCCTAGTCCGGTTGTCCCGGTTTGACTGGACACTTGAATTGGGAGCTTAATACCCTGATGATCTTTACCTAGCCCACGTCTAGGCTGATGACCCAAAGATATCATTTCTTGAGTAGCCGACATTACTTCGGCAAAAATCTTGGGTTTGAGAGGTGGCGCCCAAATAGGGTGGTAGTGAGTGTTGCTCACCTCCAAGGCATGAAAATTGATCAGCTCAACTTCTGAATTGAAGCTGATGAGTGGTATGTCACTTTGTTTAGGACATTCCGGCTCAACGTTAACCATGACTAGGTTGTCATTAATGATGTATTTCAGTTGTTGATGAAGAGTGGAGGGGACAGCCCCAGCCATATGAATCCATGGTCTTCCCAATAGCAGGTTGTATCCTGAATCTATCTTGAGCACGTGAAAAGATACGAGAGAATGTTTGGGGACCAATCTCGATTGGCAGCTCAATCTCTCCGATTGAATCCCGGCGGGATCCATCAAAAGCTTTAATAATAGTATGGCTGATTCGGATCCGTTTGAGATTGACGTTCATCTTTAGCAAAGTAGCATAAGGATATATATTCAGAGACGAACCTCCATCTATCAAGACTCAACCTAGCATGTATCCGGAGGACAAAATCGGAATGTGCAACGGCTTGCAATGACCAGTCCCTTTGGGTGGTATGTCATCATCAGTGAAAGATATCACATTGTTATTAAAAATGTAATCAACCAAATGTTGAAAGTTTTCCACATCCACTGATTTCGGCAAGTAGGCTTCTTCCAAAACCTTCAGTAAGATCTTCATGTGATCCTCGGAAGTTAAAACCAAGTCCAGTATTGAAATTTGATGTGGAGCTTCTCTTAAGTTTAAAACTACCTTGGTTTCATTATGACCCATAGTACGGAGGAACTTTTCCATTTTCTCCATGGGAACTTTCCCCTTTGATTTGATGGCAGGCTTCATCACCTGTTGGGGAAGATATAGTGGATTTTCTTTTGACACTGCAGTAGTTATATGAGACGTGGATCCTTCAGCTTCTCCATAATTCCATGGGACTTTTTGTAAGCTGATAACAGGATATTGTGGGCTGAATGGCAAGTTGATTGGCTCGGGAGCAGCCACTTTCAAAGGATTATCAACTCCTTTGAGTTGAATTACTCTTATTGTGAAAGGTTTGACAGTCCCATCAGGCTCAGCGGATATAACTGCTACCAGTCCCTTCCATTTAGTAGGACAAGTATTCTCACTCTCAAATATACGGTGTCTTAAATACGCGATTGGCGGAGACACCATTGTCAATTAGATTCTGAATAAGGTGGCAGAGTGCCCAGCATTCTTCCAGGATGTGACCGCAAGAATGGGAGTGATATTGACATACTCCATCAAAATTAAACCGTCCTGAACGGGGATTAATTGGAGGCAGAAGAGAAGTGATCCTTCCTTCATTAATCAACATCTGAAGTATTTCCTCCATAGGTTGGCCCAGGTATGTAAATTCCCTTCTATTGGCAAAATCCTGACAGGCTTTGGCACTTGCTCTTTTTGTCACTTTGTCTTCCAGTGTTTCGTTCTCTGAAGGTGACGAGGGAGTATTCATAATAAAAGGGAGGAGACTAGCATGCTCCTGGCTGACTAATTGGCGTGTGACTTGATGCTGATAGGTCACCAGTTCTGCCAATTACTCAATCTGCTTACACAGAGCTTTCATCTTTCGTTCCATTAAAAACTTGAACTTTGCATAATCCCATTTGTCAACACCGTCTTTGATGGTCTGGGATGGTTCACCGTTAAAATTAGAACTCTGTACATTGCTCCAATTAATCATGTTGACCTCTTCCTCTTTGTGTTGAGGAAGAGGATTGTCTTGTACGTGAGGTTGATCTAGTTTGGTGACCACGATCTCACCGTTGTCTATTAAATCTTGAATCTTGTGTTTCAAGGCCCAAAAATCTTAAGTATCATGTCCAGGTGCCCCGACATGATAAGCACATTTCCGAGCAGCATTGAAACCCCTCCCATTAGGGTTGGTGGTGGAAGAAGATGCGTAATTTTCTTCTGAGTCGTCAGAAGAGTGAGAATGTTCTCGAGTGAGTCCCCTAAGGGTGTGAACACTCGAGGGCGTTTGACTTCTCCACCTTTTGGAAATGGAGGGTTTGAAGACTGTGCTTGAAAAAGGGAGTGTAATTTCTCCTCTGGATAGGCATATTTTGATTGCCTTTTTGACCTTGTAGTATCAAGGAAATATCCTCCTCTTTCTTTTTATGGACCCTCCTAGGGTTGTTTCCATAAGTTCTGGACTGGATATGCTCAGCAACAACTTTAAGGGTAACTAGGTCTTGAATCTTTCCTGACTTCAATCCTATCTCAACCATCTCCCCGTGTTTAATCAATTCGGAAAATGGTTTACCAATGCCAGCTAAGACTCTTTCATAGAAAGGAGCTTCTTGTATGTCTATGAAGGTCATGACCATTTCTAACTCTGTCATAGAAGGAATAACTTGAGCATACTCTCTGAAAGACTCATTGGACTGTTTCTTAACCTTGGTAATCTGGTACCAGTCAGGAGCCATCTGAGACTAGAAGTTGTATTAGGTGAGGAAGGCGTGAGCTAGCTCCTCCCAGCTATGGATCTTTGAGTTGTCTAATCTGGTATACCAAGAACGGGCTTCTCCAGTCAGACTTTTCTGAAACAGCTGCATTCTGAGCTTCTTATCCTCTGCATAAGATCCAAGTTCTCCAATGAACACCTTCAAATGTGTGTAAGGATCTCCTAACCCTTCTACTTTTTGAAGTCAGAAGTTTTGAACTTCTCATGATAATGAACACTAGGGAATATATAAAGGTCAGCATATGAGACACTTCCGTGTGTTCCAATTCCTTTGATAGAATGAAGGGTTTCTTCCATTTGAAGGACCTTTTTCCCGATATCACCAGTGTCTGGATCTCCTTTGAGATGGGTGTTTTTAGGGTTTTTGTCTGTGGTAATCAACTGAAATTTCGGATTTTTTTTATCCAAAACTTGAATTCCTCCATGTACAGAGGATTCTGGATGTGTGGGCATTTTTGGGCCCTGAGTAAACTGATGTAATTCTTTAAGCAGAACAGCCAAATTTGTAATCTGTTTACTTAATTCGTCAAATTCTTCGCGGGAGACAGGATTAAGATTAGCCTGATCAGATGAAGACATGATTGGCTGTAGGTTCGTAGACTTTTTGGACTTTGAACGGGTAGTAGGTCCGATTATTTCCCTACAAAAGACTTGCATAGTTTAGTCTTTAGAAAATGTGTAAATGTTTACATGCTATGTGATGTATCCATTCTAGGAATATTATCCTGCAAGGCGGATGTTAGTTGTTTGTTGTAGACACTCGAAATTTTTTGTACACCTGTCACTAAAATTGCAGGAGGACATATTCGTCTTTCAAGAGGGAACCCTAGAAGACAGTCCATATCCATTCTGGATACTACCGAAAGTTCAGCATCAACCCTAGAACACACACTGGGGGTAACAAGTCCAACCTCGGAGATAAACCCGAGGCATGCAGATCCAATACCAGAACACACACTGGAGAAGTCCGATTAATCTTGGAGATAACCCCGAGGTATCCAGTCTCAGTCCCAATCATGGAAATAGCAACCGACCTTGGTGATCACCCCAAGGAATGCAGTTCCAGTGATAACCCCGAAAATGCTTGTTTCAAATGCAACCAGCTTCAATCTCGACGCTCACAACGAGACACCCCGTACCAACCCGGAGATAACACCAGGAGGACATGCACCTCAGAGTTGACACTGAGGACTTTCAACACTTGCAGCAGTCCAATCTCAGCGAAGCCCTGAGCAACGTCTGCGTTATCAGCCCAAACCGACGAACACCGGTGAGGGGCAACCTCGTCATCTTGCTAATGCGATGCCACATCACGTCATCTCAATATTTTATACACACATCTCTACACAACGATGTCCCACAAGAATCAAGGAAAACCAATCCCGAGTGACTATTGTGCGAGGTAAAGGATAGAATTTGAAGCTTGAAGACCGGAGGGCATCTTCCCATCTTCAATGACTTCGTACAAACTCTAATCCCATGCCATTGTACAACTCTCGACAACTGCAGCTCCCCCCTCAATAAATAGAGGGCTTGGGGTGGCCATTTTAAGGAGAGAAAGAGCGAGGAAGCCCTATCAAATTTGCTCCGTACTTGCAATATACTGAGTGCTTTCCCATTTTAAACACTTGTGAGCTCACATATAGCTACTTTTATACCGGCGGAAGCCGAGTTTCATCCACTTTAAAGATATAGAAGTCTTCTTTGGCAACCCACTGTAAGCCTTCTCACACACTTTAAAGCCTTTCTCTTCATCTTTGCACACACCCTTCTTCACGTTGAGAGTCGTGTTGCGTGTGTTTGCCCGGACTTTGGTCCATGGTTTTATTTCAGTTTGTATATACATATTGTATATATATATATATATATATATATGTGGACTAACATTATCGAGTTATGCCTCGATTAAGCCTAGACTTCGGTCTGGAGCGTTACTGCTTTAATATATATATATATATAGTTATATATATTAACTGTGTGTCGGACTCTGTTCGATGAGCCTGGATTTTACATCCGGTGCGTTTATTCGATTATATATATATATATATATATACTTATATATATGAACTGTTGTCGAACTCTGTTTGATAAGCCTGGATTTTACATCCGGTGCGTTTATTCGCTTTTATATATACTTACATATATAAAGCGTTGTCGAGCATATTGCCGACGATGAGCACAGATTTTACATCAAATTGGGTTTATTCGATTTATATATATATATATATATATATATATATATTTATATATGTGGACTAACATTATCGAGTTATGCCTCGATTAAGCTGAACTTGATGCAGGCGTTCTATCGCTTTAATATATATATATATATATATATATAGTTATATATATTAAGCGTGTGTTTGGGACTGTTCGATGAGCTCGATTTTACATCCGTGCGTTTATTCGATTTATATATATATATATATATATATAAGCGAATAAAGCATATGCCGATGTAAAATCCGAGCTTATCAACGAGTTCATATATATAAGTATATATATATATATATATACTTACATATATAAACTGTTGTCGAACTCTGTTCGATGAGCCTGGATTTTACATCCGATGGGTTTATTCGCTTTTATATATATATATATATGTGTATTTTGTCCCACCTTGAGTTTACTTCGTGGTTGATCGCTTTTACAGCTTTCTTTACGTTTCGTCCTGCCTGGAGTTCACTTCGTGGCAGTTGATTGCTTTTGCATGATTTATTTACATTTTGTCCTTACTCGAGTTTCCTCCGTGGTGGTTGATAGTTTTCTGACTTTATTTATGTTTTGTCCCACCCGGAGTTTCCTCCGTGGTGGTTGATAGCTTTTTTTACGACTTTATTTACATTTCGATCCCCATGGAGGTGCTTCGTGGTTGGTGATCATGTCTCGTATATATATATTTCTGACTTTTATATATATATATACTTCCATTGCTTTCATATATAATTACGGTATCATAATGCCTAGGAATCATGTGATCACGTATTCATTATTGGATCTAGATTCGGTTCCGTGATGGACATTTTTGGTATAAGCGACTTGTAAATTATTTTCATGCGGTGTGTCGAATTTCCTCAGATGGTTTTATACCCACGAGGAAGTCGGCATTATTTTGTACATTATTTTCTTATAGATGCTTCGCATCTCGAAAATAAAATCAATCAAGTCGAACACTTAATAAAATGGAAGTGTAAAAGGTCTCAATTACTATTGAGCATCAGGGTTTGAAAAACCTCTTTATAAAACATCATTGCTATATCTTGCTAAAAACTGAATTTTTACATAAATTCAAACCCTGTGTATATAGGTGCGAACGAGGCCTCGCACTACTTCCAAATAACAGCACATTGACCCACACACACACATTCAGATAATAGTTTCTTGAAAAGAGGCGGTCACCGTGGTAACACGGATGTCGGGGGGTGCCTAACACCTTCCCTCCGCATAACCAAGTCCCCGGACCCTAATGAATCTCGGTTTCACTCAACCGATTTAGCAGTGTCACATCACTGGGTCAATGTGCAAACCTTTTCTCGGTTGTGTTGGTACAACCATTTAAAAAACCAACTGGCGACTCTTAACAGTCCATCGTCGACATTATACATGTCGGACCTTTTTCACTTGTTTTTTCAAACAAATCTCACCTAAAATGAGAACACCAAAGAACAAGTAACGGAAAGGGACATTTAAAAATCCCGACATCGACAGGTGGCGACTCTACTGGGGACTCCAGTAAGAGGACTTAAGCCGCTATTACAATCTTTTCAAAACTGTTATCTGCTTATGTGTGGATGTTGTATTTACATTTATGATGAATGTGTACAAATGCATTTACTTAATGCACTTAATGCCTCGCACCATATCTGCTTGTGATATTAGTGCTTCGCACATGTCATCATTTTCATACGGTGAGACGTGATGTATGTGAATGTATATTGTGTGATCCCTCCACCAGGAGGCTATCCCGTTGGTGTTTGATTACTGTACTAGTGGGAAAGGCACCACAGGCACCACCCAAATTCGCTCCAGTTGAAAGACCGGATTAATTTCCCGTTAAGTAAATTGCGATGATTTGGGAACCTTTATGCCAAAAAGCCGCGAGAGTAACCTAAGATAGGTTAGCCTCTGATAAACCCAAAACGGAGGAAAGTCTCTTCATGCTTTCTCATTTTAATTACTTGTAAGCACAAATTACTTGTAATTTCATCCATATCTATCTCCATGTAATGAGAAATATGTACACATACATATTTAAATTGACATGCTACAAATAGCTGACATCTGGCGTTGCAGGATAAAATTCCTAAAACGAACGCATCACATAGCATGTTAATTTACATTCCCTAAAGACTAAACTATGTAAGTCTTTTGCAGGGAACCAATTGGACCTATTACCCGGTCAAAATCCAAAAAAAAGGTCAGAAGCCTACAAATAATCATGTCATCATCCCGACCAGATCGACCTTAATCCATTTTTCGCAAAGAATTTGACGGATTAAGCAAACAAATTACAGATTTGGTTGTTCTACTCAAAGAACTACACCAGTCTACTCAGGGTCCAAAAATACCCGTACATGCTGAATCATCAACACAAGGGGGAAACCAGGTCATTACAATACCTAAACTGCAGTTGGATATGACCAACAAAACTCATGATGCTGCCCATCTCACAGGAGATCCAGACACCGGCGTCATCAAAAAGAAAGTCCTCCAAATAGAAGAGACCTTTCGTGCTATCAAAGGAATTGGAAAACACGGGAGTGTTTCATATGCTGACCTTTGCATTTTCCCTGGTGTTCATTATCCATAAAAGTTTAAAACTCATGACTTTGAAAAATATGACGGGTTAGGAGATCCTTACACACATTTGAAGGTGTTTATTGGAGAACTTGGATCTTATGCAGAGGACGAAAAGCTTAGAATGCAACTGTTCCATAAGAGTCTAACTGGAGAAGCCTGTTTGTGGTACACAAGATTAGACAACTCAAAGATCCATAGATGGGAAGAGCTAGCACACGCCTTCCTTACTCAATACATCTATCAGTCTCAGATGGCTCCTGATCGGTATCAAATTACCAAGATCAAGAAACAGTCTAACGAGTCTTTCAGAGAGTATGCTCAAAGGTAGAGACATCTGGCTACCCAAGTTATTCCTTCCATGACAGAATCAGAGATGGCCATGACTTTCATAGACATACAAGAAGCTCTTTTCTACGAAAGAGTTTTAGCCGGCATCGGTAAACCATTTTCTAAAATGGTCAAACACGAGGAGATGGCTGAGATGGGATTGAAGTCTAAAAAAATTCAAGACCTAGATGCCCTCAAAGTTGTTGCTGATCACATCCAATCCGAAAATTATGGAAACAACCCCCGGAGGGTCCATAATAAGAAAGAGGAAGATGTTTCCTTGATACTACAGGGTCAAAAAGGCAATCAGAACATGCCTATTCAAAGGAGAAATTACACTCCCATTCAAGCAAAGTCTTCGAACCCTCCAATACCAAAAGGTGGAGAAGTCAAACGCCCTCGAGTGTTCACACCCTTAGGGGACACCCTCGAGAACATTCTCACTCTTCTGACAACACAGAAGAAAATTACGCATCTTCTTTCACCAGCCAGCCCTAATGGACGGGGTTTCAATGCTGCTCAAAAATGTGCTTATCATGTCTGGGCACCTGGACATGATACTCAGGATTGTTGGGCCTTGAAACACAAGATCCAAGACCTGATAGACAACGGTGAGATCGTGGCCACCAAACCAGATCAGCCTCACGTGCAAGACAACCCTCTTCCTCAACACAAAGAAGAAGAGGTCAACATGATCAATTGGAGTAATGGACAGAGTTCTAATTTCAACTGTGAATCCTCCCAGACTCTCAAAGATGGTGTTGACAAATGGGATTATGCCAAGTTCCAGTTCACAATAGAACGAAAGATGAAAGCTCTATGCAAGCAAATTGAGCAATTGGCAGAACTTGTGACTTATCAACATCAAGTGACACGCCAGTTAATCAGCCAGGAGCATGCCAGTCTCCTACCTCTTGTCATGAATATTCCCTCGTCACTTTCAGAAAATGAAATGTTGGAAGACAAAGTGACAAAGAGAGCAAATGCCAAAGCCCGTTGGGATTTTGCTAACAAAAGGGAATTCACCTATTTTGGTCAACCTATGGAGGAAATCCTTCAGATGTTAATCAATGAAGGAAGGATCAGTTCCCTTCTACCTCCAATCAACCCTCGTTTAGGACGGTACAAATTTGATGGAGTATATCAATATCACTCCCATTCTTGCGGTCACAGCACAGAAGAATGATGGGCACTCCGCCACCTCATCCAAAATCTAATTGACAGTGGTGTTATGCACCTAGCGGACGATGATACTGTGTTACGTGCAAGTGAGAATACATGTCCTACTAAGTGGAAAAGTTTGGTAGCAGTCATATCCACTGAAACTGATAGGGCTAACAAATCACTCACAATACCAATAATTCAACTTAGAGGAAGAAACAATCCTTTGAAAGTGGTCGCTCCCGAGCCAATCAACTTGCCGTGCAGAGCACAATATCCTATTGTTAGCTTGCACAAGGTTCCGTGGAATTATGGAGAATGTGAAGGATCCACCTCACATACAATTGCTACAGTGTCGAAGGAAAATCCACTATATCTTCCCCAACGGGTGATGAAGTCTACCATCAAATCAAAGGGGGAAATACCCATGGAGAAGATTGAAAAATTCCTCTGCACTATGGGTCATAATGAAGCCAAGGTGGTTTTAAGCTTAAAAGAAACTCCACAATAAATATCAATTTTGGACTTGGTCCTAACTTCTGAGGATCACCGGACGATCTTGCTGAAGGTTTTAGAAGAAGCTTATCTACCAACATCAGTTGATACGGGAAAATTTCAACATGTGGTTGATCACATTTTCAACAACAATGTGATATCCTTCACTGATGATGACATACCGCCGGAGGGGACCGGTCATTGCAAGCCGTCAGACATCATGGTCTTGTCCTCCTCCGGATACATGCTAATGGAGTTTTGATAGATGGAGGTTCATCTCTAAATATCTATCCATACGCTACCTTGGTGAAGATGAATATCAATCTCAACCAATTCGAGTAGCCATATCATCATCAAAGCTTTTGATGGAGCCCACTAGAATTCTATTTGAGTAATTGAACCGCCAATCTAAATTGGTCCCCATACATTTCGCGATCCTTCCATGTACTCAATATAGATTCGGATACAACCGCTCTTGGGACGACCTTGGATTCATATGGGCGGGCGGTACCCTCCACCCTCCATCGCCAGCTTGAAATACATTATCAATAATAGCCTAGTCACTACCAACTCGAACCAGAGTGTCCTCAACACGGGACATGCCATTCATCAATGCCAATGCAGATGTTGAACCTGGCCGGGCCATGCCTTGAAGTAAGCAATACCCAATACCATGCTATTGAACGCCATTTCCCAACCCAAGATTTCGCCGAGGTTATGCTTACTACTCAAGAAATGATGTCATTGGGTCATAAGTCGACAAGGGTCAGTAAAGATCGCCAGGGTATCAAGTACCCAATTCAATTAATCAAGCAAACTGGAACAGCTGGACTAGGCTATTCTTCCAGTTGTAGTCATAGGAATCCTCATAAGCATCAGCAGATTTCTTCAGCTTCAATCATGCGGCGTTTATCTTCGCCTGAAAACTCTGAGTCCGCACAACCTCCTGTAAAGGTGCCAGCTAATATTATGGCTATGTTATTTCCCAAGCCGGTACCGGTGAAGGAGAAAGAAGTCTTTGTTCCAAATCCCACAGTGGAAGAGGAGGAATGAAGAATCAAGCAAGACGTCATCCGAATGATGTCAGGCATACGCATCATTGTTCATGATGAACATACAAATAGATACACCCCAGACGATGATCGCCTGGACTAATAATGGCCATCATTCGGGATAGGAAGATGATGACAATCCATCCATCACTGCAGTCCATCCGGACTTTGCCCTCGCCAAATGGAACAAAGACTCACATTGGTCGTCATTAGGGTAAACGGGCAAGTAACTCTTTTCTCGCCTAGATATCATAATCGCTGCATTTTTCTCAGATAGTATTAGCAGATTAATTTTGCCAAGATATGCTAACACCGTGTATGATCAAAACATTTCATATATACTAAGTGAAAGCATATTTTGTTTCAGACCATGAATTTAGATGTGCATGTATTTGCCGACATTCGGCGCTCTCTTCTCCACAAGGATTATACCTTTGATGTAGAGATGAATTCAGCCTTGATGGAAGTACATGATGACATTGAGGTGCCTCCAGAAATTCAAGAATGGGTCAAAGACAAACCTAAACGTAACCTTGACCAAACCACTTCTTTCAATCTCAGAACCTTAGAAAGCCCTAAGTTAATCCAGATTGGTTCAGACCTTACCCCAAACCAAAGGAATGACATGGTTACACTATTAACCCAATTCCAGGATGTATTTGCATGGTCTCATGAAGACATAGTGGGTTTGTCCACTAACATTGTTCTTCATCGCCTTCCCATTAAAGAGGGATTTAAGCCAGTCAAGCAAAAGCTCAGGCGATTGAAACCTTAGTGGAGTTTAAAGGTAAAAGACGAAATTGTGAAACTGTTTCAAGCTGGCATCATTATGGTGTCCACATATCCTGAGTGGATATCCAACATTGTTCCCGTGCCTAAACCTGGAGGAAAGGTGCGAGTTTGCGTGGATTACCGGGACTTGAACAAAGCTTGCTTAAAAGATAGCGTTCCCGTGCCATTTATCCACATTCTCATTGACAATATTGCTCAATACGACATGTACTCCTTTACTGATTGCTTTGCGGGGTACCATCAGATCATGGTTATCGAGGAAGATCGTGAGAAAACCGCTTTCATCACGCCTGGGGAACCTCATCAATGTCATTTGAGCCATCAATATCGGAGCCACCTATGATGGCTCTCTTCCATGACTTAATGCACAAAGAGATCGAGATCTACGTGGATGACATCATTGTCAAGTCCCGGAAGGAGGAAGACCACTTAGACCATCTCAGAAAATTGTTCAACAGGTTGCGTAAGTACAACTTGAAGTTGAATCCAGCCAAGTGCGCCTTTGGCGTTAAATCAGGCAAGTTGCTAGGGTTTCTAGTCAGCCACAAAGGGATTGAGCTGGATCCTACCAAAATCCAGGCCATCATGGAAATGCCCATTCCTCAGACAAAGAAGGAAATACGGGGATTTTTGGGAAGAATCAACTTCATTAGCAGGTTTATCTCTTAACTCACAGCAACCTGTGAGCCAATCTTCAAGCTATTAAGGAAGAAATCCTCCATGAAATGGAATGATAAGTGCCAGAATACCTTCCTCACAATTAAAGAACAGCTAGTTAAAGCTCCCGTTTTGGTACCACCCAGGGATGATGTTCCCCTGTTCATGTATCTGTCCATAAGTGACAATGTCATTGGCTGCATGCTGGGACAGAAGAACAATAGAGGCCAAGAACGAGCTATCTATTACCTCTAGCAAAAGATTCAGCAGCAGTGAACATAAGTACACTCTGATCGAAAAGACGTGTTGTGCTTTAGCATGGGATTCCATGAGGTTACAACATTACCTCCATGGTCACACAACCCATCTCATATTTCGTGTGGATCCTCTCAAATACGTGTTAAATAAACCCATGTTAAATTGTCAGCTGTCCAGATGGCAGTTGATCCTACAACAATTTGACATCGTATATGTGACTCAAAAGTCCATCAAAGGTCAAGGAATTGCGGATCAACTGGTCGTCGCACCTTCAGGGGATTTCAAACCTTTGGAAACATATTTCCCCGATGAAGGAGTAATGACAGTTCAGCAACACCATCAGTACGATACACGCCAAACATGGAAGATGTATTTCGATGGAGCTGTTAATATGGAAGGTTCGGAGCCGAGCAGCTTCTAGTATCTCTGCACGGGAGCAAAGATCCCGTTGCCATCAAATTGCAGTTTGTTAGCACCAACAACACAGCTGAGTATGAAGGTTGTCACATGGGGCTAACACTTGCTCGTTCAATGGGCATCAGGTAGTTAACTGTCTTTAGAGATTCAGAGTTGATAATCAGACAATCCACCAGAATCTATCAAACCAAGGAACTACATTTGTTGCCTTACCATCGGCAAGTTTTACATATGGTTTTGGAGTTCGAAGAAATCTTCTTTCTACACGTTCCTCGTAATAGGAATGACTTTGCGGACGCGTTAGCAACTTTGGCTTCCTTGATTCGCATATGGGACAATGGAAACTTGCCAAGCATCATAATTTCCCTGCACAAGGCCCCAGCCTATGGGAATTACGTTGGAGAAGTATCGGATGAGCTACCTCCCATCCAGCATCCTTGGTATCAACATATCAAGGAATATCTATGAGATGGATCTACACCCGCTGAGGCGAGCCCGACTGAAAAAAGGCAGATCCATCGAATTGCTATGAAATTCTACCTGAGTGGAGATGCGCTCTACAAAAGAGATGCATGACTATGTCTCCTCAGATGTTTAGACAAAGATCAAGCCCAAAGGCTTATGGATTAATCCATGGTGGAGTATGTGGCCCCCACATGAGTGGCCCCCTCCTTGTCAAGAAAGTCCTCCGGACAGGACATTATTGGTTATCTCTCAAAGCTGACTGCAATGACCACGTCAGGAGATGTTATCAGTGTCAGATTCATGGGAATGCTATACACGCCCCTCCACGGGAACTCCACACTATGAGTTCACCTCGCCCTTCTCAATGTGGGGAATGGACGTTATCGGCCCATCGAGCCTAAAGCCAGTAATGGACATCGATTTATCTTCACCATGATCGACTACTTCACCAAGTGGGTAGAAGCAGCCTCCTTCCCCAGGGTTACCAAAGAAGTCATTGCTTTCATCAGAAACTATGTCATTTGTCGATATGGACAACCAGAGGTGATTGTGTCAGACAATTCTAAGAACCTCAACAACAAAATGATGGAGGAATTATGCAGTAAATTCCACATCAAACATCTTAACTATGTCATCTATCATCCAAATATGAATGGTGTTGTTGAAGCGGCTAACAAAAACATCAAAAAGATCATGCAAAAGATGTTCGCCAACCACAAAGATTGGCCTGACCTATTGCCTCTTACTATGTTAGCCTATAGAACCTCAATGCGTACTTCCACTGGGGCAACCCCCTACGCATTAACCTATGGGATGGAAGCAGTGCTCCCAATAGAAGTTGAAATGGAATCCCTCAGAGTGTTAATAGATGCTCAGCTGGATGAAGACCAATGGGTAAAAGAAAGGTATCACCAATTTTCTCTAATAGATGAAAGGCGAACCGCGACTATCTTCCATGGTCAGTTATATCAGCAAAGGATCGCCAGATCCTACAACAAAAAAGTTCGGCTATGGCAGTTTAAACAACATGACTTGGTTTTGAAGAAGATCATTGACAACCAAGATCAATCTAAGGAAAATTCTCGCCCAAACCGGGAAGGCCCATTTGTTGTCAAGGAAGTATCGACAGAGGCGCTCATCGATCAGCAAGAAATGGACGGTGATGAATTTCACAACTCATCAACTCTGGACGCCGTGGAAGCGGTACTATGTCTCGAGTTAATCAAACAAACACACCGGTGTTGGATCATCGATCACCACCATTCTGGTTCTTTAACCCTTTACCACATACAACTTTTCCACACTTTGCCCATCAGGGAAAACATACTTTTCAAGCCAGCAACCTGGTTTCTCTGCGTTCCTACGATTTAGGTCATCCCACTATGGATTGAACCTCTCACGTTTGCAGTTTGGCTACCCATACATGGGATCAAACTTCTCATACCTACAGTTTATCCTCAACTTAGGATTCAACTTTCTTCTCCCCGTAATCTGACCTGCACATGGGATCACGCGCCACCTCGCCTCGAGGGGCTTAACTACGTCCGACCGATCTCCTCTTCAATAGGAGTACGTAGGCAACCATTTCATATGGCCCGGTCGCAATAAAACAAAAACATTTCCACCATCTTCTCCTCACAAAAACAAAAAAAATTCCTACACCATTTCTGTCACATACAGCGTTGAACCTCTTACACCAGGTTCGAACTACGCAGACCTGATCTCCTCTTCAATAGGAGTACGTAGGCAACCATTCATAGTGCGGTCTCACCTACCAAAACATAAACCCTTGTCAACTAGTACTGGGATCATCTTTCAATCCACTACATTTCATTGGCTTCGCATCAAAGGATGGAATTTACGAACTCCTACCAAATAGAGATTCAGAGACCATCTAAGTCATGGGCCATACCTTGAAGAGCAACACCAATCCATAAGAGATGGAATTAACTAGGCTTCTCCTAAATAGAAAGCATCAAGACCATCTGTGTGGTGCGGTCAATCTCAGTGAGGAAAGCCAAATTCCTCTCCACATTTCCATGCAGAAACCAGTCCCAAGACACCAAAGATGGTAGGGATACATATAGATCGATGATCCATTCTGAACTGTCCAGAGACAACTCAATGTCCATCCATCCAGGAGGAATTCAGAATACATTAAGATCACAAGCCCTGAAGCAACAGGCAAAATATCAAGCTAGTAGCAAAGCATATCTAAAAGGGAAGTGATCAAAAATATATTTCACTGCCATATATATAATGCTATTTGATATATACAATGTAAACTTTACATGACAAAATAGCTAAGCTAGTCTGTGCAGGAAAATATAAGCACATCTACAAGTCAGGGTATATGCGAGCTAACAAGCCCAACATGGCGTCCCTCTCAGAAGAAGGAGGCGAAACTGTGGTCTCCTATACAAGAATATCCACACGACCCAACAGATCTGCAACCATCTTCATGGTGACCATATGCTCATCAATGTAAGCGCTCATCTCTGCGATCATGCCAGTGGTAAGGGACCTCACTACAGTACTATCTGTAACGGCTACATCCTGGGAAGATATGGCACTATCCCACTCAACTATCACTGCATCTCTGGCTTATCTGGCCTCATCCTGCTCAACAACAGCGACATCTCTGTGAGCTAATGCCTCGTCTCTCTCTAATAAAGTTGCGTCTCTCCCATCAAGGGCAGCCAACATCAAGGATCGAGCCTGATCTCTCTCGAAGGTCATCAGATGAAGACTCTGCTCAAAGTAATCGTGGTTGAGTCTTTGAATCGCAACAAGATCGACATCGGGAGAATCTAGAAGAGATGTTGGCAATCCAGCACCTAACCCCTCCTCGATGTGGGAATCGATGTCCTCCATGGGCTCTACATCATCTAACTCACTATCCGGTACTGTGGATACTACCGTAGCCGATAAAATCTTTGTCTCCATCAATGCGGAATACGCTGCAGAACAACCTGGATGACTAATAGAAAAATCAGCTATCTCACACTGATCCCAACATGCATGGACACGGGATTGGTCCTCTGCTGAAAGATAGCGAGAAGCTGAATGCTGACCTATCTCCCCCTCAAAAGGATGAAAGTCCTAAAACTGGTCAAACTGTGACATCACGGCCAGTGGGTGATAGGTAGTCATACCCCTCAAACCGGCAAGAGGGAGGTAGTCCATGCCCAGAGCATGAGTAATAAAGTTGTAAGGTGAGCTAAGCCCCGAACACGACAATATGACAAACGGATCTCTGATATCCGCCAAGAATATGGACCAAGACATAGCATCTATACACTCCAATGGCTGAAAGGAGTACGACATGGCTATATCATGGGTGAACCAGTACCCATGTCGTCTAAGAGTGCTAATCGGTCTCAAGTGTGACATAAACCACACGTATAGTACGCATCGAAGTCGCCGCGTGAACACTCTGTCCGGATAAGTGCAAGAAGAGTGGTCAACGCAGGTCTCTACTATAATCATCGGTATAATGGTACGACCCTCCCTGAGAGCTCTCACTGCCATGATGACTCCAATGTCTATCTCATCCATGTATCGTGGCATATAGACATACGACAGCACGCATAATAGAAATACATCAATCCTGGCTAGACGCCAATGATCCTCCGGTGTGGTGAAATCCCCGGAATGTCGTGTATAACTATCCTCAAAGCAAAATCTGTCAAACAAAAAATGCTGGGATATAACGTGGCTCGATGTAAGCTCATCCTGCACCACTTTGTGCCTCAATCCAGTGAAGGTCATGAACCGTCGACTCATGTCCCCCAAAGCCATATACACGCAAGGTCTGTCCAGTGGCAGCATCGTCAACCGTGCATACTCCTCCAGAGTAGGAGTCAACTCATGGGTCCCAAATCGGAAAACTTGCCTCTCTGATACCCAATGCTCTAGCATGCCATCCACAAATCCTGTGGGAACCTGAAACATCAACAGGGTCATAGTATGCTGCAACAAATGATCTACGGTCACCCTGTCTGATGGTGACATGCTATCATACCACGATCGCATACCCGATGCCACCAATGATTGTGGGGTATGATCAATACGGCTAACTGTCAAAGAAGACATCTATAAGGACCGTGTCATAAGACCATCCAGGGGTCAATGCTGAATATCTCTTGACATATATACATATGCATAACATGATACATGCACTGCAGATAATGGATGGCAATATGATATAGGGAATGAAAAACTGTGCATACATTCTTAAGTATATCAACATCTAATACATCATCTCTGTACAGCTACAAATATAGGAAAGTGGGGCACAGACGCCCTACTACTAATAGAGGCCTATCAAAAGATATAGCGAGAATGGGGCACAGCCACCTAATTGCTAACAGAGGCCTATCAAAAGATATAACGAGAATACACATCAGAAGAAGACAATGGTGTTAATGTCTACATCATCAATCCTGTCCACCTGATGTAACTCCTCCTGAGTCACTGGATCTCTATCAACAGGGATGTCAGGCCTATATAGAGGAGGATCTGCGCCGACAAAACCGAATGGGTCATCTGAGGGGCCAGCGCTTGAGCTGGAAGGATCAAACGAATCTGCCTCTATCGGATCTCTGCCCAAATACCGGATAAAGAGATGTGCCTGGTCTAGTCGCCGGGTCAAACTGTCAATCTGTGTCACATGAGTGGGATCTCGGACACAGGCTATCCAATCCATCATCATCACGGATCCTGGAACCATATCCACCATGAACTGAGTAGCGCGGGACTGGGCTCCAATAGTATGAGGTAACCACCAATGCTGGAATATCCCCTGAGTGCAAGGACCCTCTGATAATTTAAAGTCGTCAAACCCCAACAATGGGATATTAGTGATAGGTGACTGCGATACAGGCCAATAACGCCAGACAGGAGGCAAGATCGGCATACGAATCTCCCTTGTGGTGCTCCTAATAGCACGCTCTCCTAAATAGAGCTCCCATCCTCCATATGTAAAGAGAGGAACTCTCTGGGTGAAGATCACATACTCGATGCCAGTCGGGTACCCATCCTCAAAATCGATGGCCAAATGTTCCCCAGAATAGGGAATCCATGTGATGATATCAGCTGTCAACAACTCCAGCTGCATGCGGCAGTGAGTGAAACCCTCAGCTACAGGGACCTCCGCCAATATGGAATGATGTCATCGTCGTCCTCGTGGATAGGTATCTAAACCTAACACGCTCACAGGGTGCAAACATGGAAGCCTCTCATAGGCCCAAAACTGCCAACACAAAGGCAAACATCTGCAGCATCCCTATGTGGGCCCCACCCTCCAAATTTCGATCCGATTCGAGTCACAAGGAGTTCTCATGACTAAAAAAAGTCAAATTGGGAATAAAATGCTACGAATTGAGCAAAACAAACTTACAATCCCGGTCTTCTCGGATGGAACTTTGAGTGCAGACATCACTCATTGGTAGTCACCCGAACATGAGGTATACCCTGCCAATGATCTCATTTGTTACAAATCACATTCGACAATACCTTGTACAGGTCCAATGCCACCAACTCCGGGTCATTACCCTAAAGATCAACGTGATCCCCAACGGGGGTTACAATGTGGATCCCCGACGGGGGTTACAACGTGGATCCCCGACGGGGGTTACAACGTGGATCCCCGATGGGGGTTACAACGTGAAGCCCCGGCAGGGGGTTACAACGCATATTCAGCCGTTGACACACATATCAATGAAGGTCAAGCAGCCTTGACATTATCTCAGCCGATAGCGATTAAACCTATCGAAGCTCGAGAGCTATTCGAGGATTTCATGCTCGATTACTCATATTCCCCAGCGGATCCCTAACAGGGGTTACAGCGTGTTCTGCCGTTGATTCACACGTCAACGAAGGTCAAACGACCTTGACAAATTTTTCCCACGTGGTTCTTTTTCATCAGTTGATTCACCTACCGGTGAAGTACACGTCAACGAAGGTCAGGCAACCTTGACAGCATTTGTTGTTGGCAGTAAATCCAACAGAATCCTGGCATGTCCTGACGATACAAACCAGGAAAGGTCAACATCATCAAGGAGGATTGATGATGGAATATGTTATACACATCCTCAAACAGACCAAGCTTTATCCCCACAGATCTCTTACACATAAGAGGTACATCTTCAGGATTAAGTCGTTATCAAGGATCTAGGAATTTGGTGATAACCCCAACATCAACATCCTAATGATTCGGATTACATCAATCCGTCGGTCATCATTGCCAATCCCGGTTGAAGCAACAGGAGCCAAAGAATCATCCCCAAAGATGTTGGGCAACAACCCCGTACACATGCATCATATATTTGCATCATGTTTTTACATGATATCATGTTTGTCTTGTTGCATTTCAAGCGTCTAGGATTCTTTATCCAACTCATTATCGCATTGCATGAGTATGATAAAGAGGGGAATCTGTAGACACTCGAAATTTTCTGTACACCTGTCACTAACATTGCAGGAGGACAGATTCGTCTTTCAAGAGGGAACCCTGGAAGACAGTCCATATCCATTCCGGATACTACTGAAAGTTCAGCATCAACCCTAGAACACACACTGGGGGTAACAAGTCCAACCTCAGAGATAACCCCGAGGCGTGCAGATCCAATACCGAAACACACACCGGAGAAGACCGATTAATCTCGGAGATAACCCAGAGGTATCCAGTCTCAGTCCCAATCATGGGAATAGCAACCGACCTTGGTGATCACCCCAAGGAATGCAGTTCCGGCGATAACCCCAAAAATGCTTATTTCAAATGCAACCAGCTTCAATCTCGGCACTCACAATGAGACACCCAGTACCAACCCGGAGATAACACCGGAAGGACAGACACACCTCAGAGTTGACACTGAGGACTTTCAACACTTGCAGCAGTCCAATCTCAGTGAAGCCCTGAGCAACGTCTGAGTTATCAGCCCAAACCGGCGATAACACCGGTGAGGGGAAACCTTGTCATCTTGCCAACGCGATGCCACATCACGTCGTCTCAACATTTTATACAAACATCTCTACACAACGATGTCCCACAATAATCAAGGAAAACTAATCCCGAGTGACTATTGTGTGGGGTAACGGATAGAATTTGAAGCTTGAAGACCGGAGGGCATCGTCCCATCTTCAATAACTTCGTACAAACTCTAATCCCATACCATTGTACAACTCTCGACAACGGAGGTCCGAAATAGGTCTTGTATACCTCAATCGGATGCCCGAATTGCAATTCTGAAAGTTCGAGCGGACATTACAGTGCCCAAGTGCACGTACTACGAGACGACCCGACCCGAGAAACCCTGGGCAACCCGGGCAGCTTCAGGTACACCTGCGGCTGGCCTCAGGTACACCTGCGGCTCCCCCCTCTATAAATAGAGGGCTTGGGGTGGCCATTATAAGGAGAGAAAAGAGCGAGAAAGCCCTGTCAAATTTGCTCCGTACTTGCAATATACTAAGTGCTTTCCCATTTTAAACACTTGTGAGCTCACATATAGCTACTTTTGTATCGGCGGGAGCCGAGTTTCATCCACTTTAAAGATATAGAAGTCTTCTTTGGCAACCCACTGTAAGCCTTCTCACACACTTTAAGGCCTTTCTCTTCATCTTTGCACACACCCTTCTTCACGTTGAGAGTCGTATTGCGTGTGTTTTCCCGGACTTCAGTCCGTGGTTTTATTTCAGTTTGTATATACATATATATATATATATGTGTGTGTGTGTGTGGACTAACATTATCGAGTTATGCCTTGATTGAGCCTAGATTTGATGCAAGCGTTTATCGCTTTAATATATATATATATATATATATATATATATATTAACTGTGTGTCGACTGCTCGATGAGCCTGGATTTTACATCCAGAATGCGTTTATTTATTTTTATATATATATATATATATATATATATATACTTATATATATAAACTATTGTAGAACTCGTTTGATGAGCCCGGATTTTACATCAGATGCGTTTATTCGCTTTTATATATATATATATATATATATATATATATATTGTCCCACACAGAGTTTACTTACGTGGTGGTTGATCGCTTTTACTGACTTTCTTTACGTTTCGTCCCGCTCGGAGTTCACTTCATATAGTTGATTGCTTTGTACAACTTTATTTATATTTTGTCCCTACCGAGTTTCCTCCGTGGTGGTTGATAGCTTCTGACTTTATTTACGTTTTTGTCCCACTTTGAGTTTCCTCCGTGGTGGTTGATAGCTTTTATGACTTTATTTACATTTATGATCCCCCATGGAGGTGCTTCATGGTTGGTGATCATGTCTGTATATATATATTTACAGCTTTTATATATATACTTGCTTACTGCTTTTTTTATATAAATCATGTATCACGGCGCTTTAGGAATCATGTGATCACTGATTCAAATTTATTGGATCTAGATTAGGTTTCGTGATGGACATTTTCACCGTGTAAGCGCTTTTGTAAATTATTTTGCGGTGTCTGAATTTCCTCAGATGGTTTTCATACCCACAAGGAAGTCGACATTATTTTGTACATTATTTTCTTATAGATGCTTCACATCTCGAAAATAAAATCAATCAAGCCGAACACTTAATAAAATGGAAGTGTAAAAGGTCTCAATTACTATTGAGCATCAGGGTTTGAAAAACCTCTTTTATAAAACATCACTGCCATATCTTGTTAAAAACTGAATTTTTACATAAATTCAAACCCTGTGTATATAGGTGCGAACAAGGCCTCGCACTACTTCCAAATAACAGCACATTGACCCACACACACTCATTCAGATAATAGTTTCATGAAAAGAGGCGGTCACCGTGGTAACACGAATGTCGGGGGGTGCCTAACAACTTCCCTCCACATAACCAAGTCCCCGGACCCTAATGAATCTCGGTTTCACCGACCCGTTTAGCAGTGTCACATCACTGGGTCAATGTGCAAACCTTTTCTCGGTTGTGTTGCTACAACCATTTAAAAAACCAACTGGCGACTCTTAACAGTCCATCGTCGACATTATACATGTCGGACCTTTTTCACATGTTTTGTCAAACAAATCTCACCTAAAATGAGAACACCAAAGAACAAGTAATGGAAAGGGACATTCAAAAATCCCGACGTCGACATGTAATACAGGATAACATGTTAATTTAAATATGTATGTATACATATCTCTTCATATTTCTCATTACATGGAGATGAATATGGAATGAAATTACAAGTAACTGATTTTACGAGTAATTTGAAATGAGAAAGCATGAAGAGACTTTCCTTCGCATTCGGTTTATCAGAGGTTGACCTATCTTAGGTTACTCTCGCGGCTTTTTGGCATGAAGGCTCCCAAATTATCTCAATTTACTCGACGGGAAGTTAATCCGGTTTTTCAATTGGAGCGAATTTGGGTGGTGCCTTTCCTGAGCCTCGTTAGAATTAGTCTTCCTACGAGTCCAGTAATCAAACACCGACAGGATAGCCTCCTTATGGAGGAATCACACAACATACATTCACATACAACGTGTCTCACCATTTATGAAAATGATGACATATGTGAAGCACTAATATCACAAGCAGATATAGTGTAAAGCATTAAGCGCAGTAAAATATATGCATTCGTACACATTCATCATAAATGTAAATTCAACATCCACACACAAGCATATAACAGTTTTGAAAAGATTGTAATAGCGGCTTAAGCCCTCTTACTGGAGTCCCCAGCAGAGTCGCCACCTGTCAACGTCGGGATTTTTATTTGTCCCTTTCTATTCTTGTTCTTTGGTGTTCTCATGTTAGGTGAGATTTGTTTGAAAAAAACAAGTTGTGAAAAGGTTCGACATTTATATGTCGACGATTGGACTATAAGAGTTGCCAGTTGGTTTTTTATATGGTTGTACCAACACAACCGAGAAAAGGTTTGCACATTGACCTAGTGATATGACACTACTAAACGGGTCTGTGAAACCGATATTCATTAGAATCCGGGGGCTTGATTATGCGGAGGGAAGGTGTTAGGCACCCCCCGACATCCGTGTTACCATGGTGACCGCCACTTTTCAAGAAACTATTATATGAATGTGTGTGTGGGTCAATGTGCTAGTTATATGGAAGTAGTGCGAGGCCTCGTTCGCACCTATATACACAGGGTTTGAATTTGTGTAAAAATTTAGTTTTAAACAAGATATGGCAATGATGTTTTGTAAGAAAAAGGTTTTTCAAACCCTTGTGCTCAATAGTAATTGAGACCTTTTACACTTCGATTTTTTATTAAGTGTTTGGGTTGATTGCTTTTAATTTTCGAGATGCGAAGCATCTTCGAGAAAATAATGTACAAAGCAGTGCCAAACTCCTCATGGGCATGAAAACCATCTGAGGAAATCCAAACACCGTGAATAAATTTACAAGCTACTTACAGCTGAAAATGTCCATCACGGGAACCGAATCTTAATCTAGTAGACTGAATCTGTGATCACATGATTCCTAAGCTCACATGATGCCGCAATTGATATGAAAGCAGTAAGCAGTTATATATATATATATATATATATATATATATAAAAGTCATATATATATACAAACATATAAAACACTGGGGGAAAATGTAAATAAAGTCATAAAAGTAATCAATCTGTCACGTAAGTAAGCTCCAAAGTGATTTATATATATATATATATATATATATATATATATATGTTTATAAACGACATTCGGATGTAAAATTTGTGCTCATTGAACAATGTCGACAACAGTTTGATATATAAGTGTGTATATATATATATATATATATATATATTAAAGCAAGAACGCCTGCACGTAAGTTCAGGCTCATCGAATGAGTTCGACACACATTCATATATATATAAGTGTATATATATATATATATATATATATATATATATATATATATATATATATATATATATACGAAAGCAAGTAAACGCTCAGGACATATAAGTTCAGGCTCAATCGAGGCATAACTCGATAATGTTAGTCCATATATAATATATATATATATATATATAATATGAAATGAAACCAGAAATCAAGTCCTGGGCATACACACGCAACACGACTCTCAACGTGAAGAATGGTGTGTGCAAGGATGAAGAGAAAGGCTTTAAAGTGTGTAAGAAGGCTTACAGTGGGCTGCCAAAGAAGATTTCTATAACTATAAGTGGATGAACACTCGGCTCCCGCTGGTACAAATAGTAGCTATATGTGAGCTCACAAGTGTTTAAAATGAGAAAGCACTTAGTTTAGGGTGTGTACAGAGCAAATTTGACAGGGCCTCCTCGCCTTTTTCTTTTATAAAATGGCCACCCCAAGCCCTCTATTTATAGAGGGGGGAGCCACAGGTGTACCTGTGGCTCCGGGCTCCGTGGGTCCTGCCGTCTCGAAGTACGTACACGCATGTACTGTGATGTCCGCTCGAACTTTCAAAATTACAATCTGGGCATCCAACTGAGGTATGTAAGACCTATTTCGGACCGCCATTGTCGAGAGTTACACAATAACATTGGATTAGAGGTTGTACAAAGTCAGGAAGATGGGACCATGCCCTCCGGTCTTCAAGCTTCAAATTCTATCTGTTGCCCTGCGCAATAGTCACTCGGGATTGGACCTCCTTGGTTCTTGTGGGACATTGTTGTGTAGAAATGTATGTATAAAATGTTGAGACGGTGCGATGTGGCGTCAATGTGGAAAGATGACGACTTTGCCCCTCACTGGGGTTATCTCCGGTTTGGGCTGATAAAGTAGACGTTGCTCAGGGTTATCTCTGAGATTGCACTGCTTCAAGTGTTGAAGGTCCTCAGTTTCATCTCTGAGGTGTGCATGTCTTCCCGGTGTTATCTCCGAGTCTTGTACTGAGTGCCTTGGTGTGAGTGCCGAGGTTAAAGCTGATTGCATTCATTTGAAACAAGCATTTCCGGGGTTATCTCCGGAACTGCAACTGCACTCCTTGGGGTTATCTCCAAGGTTGGAACTGCTACTCCCAGTGTTATTTCTGGGACTGAGACTGAATATCTCGGGGTTATCTTCGAGATGAATCAGCCTTCTCCGATGGAATTTCCGGTATTTGAACAGCATGCCTCGGGGTTATCTCCGAGGTTGGAACTGATACTTCCGGTGTGTGTTCTGAGGTACTGAACTTCCGGTAGTATCCGGACTGGATATAAGTTATCTTCCAGGGTTATCTCTGAAAGACGAATCTGCCCTCCTACAATATTAGTAACAGGTGTGTAGAAAATTTAGAGTGTCTACAGGTGTCACTCATGTCTTTTTACCCCAGATCACATGTGTGACAACCCCAAAATAGGTCCAATCCACCCAACCCATTCTGAGTCACCAAATACATGGTACAAAAAACAACTACAACTTTATTATTACAATTGTCGTGCAAAATATAACAACACATATGTTGTGACGCCCCCAAAATTAGGTATACATCACCCATCTTGGGTAGTCGATACATGGTATGTAAATTTAAATACAACTTACTAATATAACTATCGTGGTACAATACGACATAAACCGTGAGTTTGAATACAAATATTGTCTACTAGAGATCATACAAACTCAAAAGGAGTCCTCATTACAATTATTATCACACTATTTCACGAATAGTGAGGACTACTAATGCTATCCTCTCGGACCATTACTCCGCTCCCCGACTCTGGCCCTAGCTATATTCTCATTTCTCAAGAGAAACAAAGAAAGAAAGGGTGAGCTCAACTAGCTCAAGAAGAAATATTATGACTAAGATAATGCGAGAATAAATTATCATTAGCCTACAACAATGTTAAACCGATAAAATATAATGAACATCAAGTTTAACTACAATGAACCAAAGAATCCATTAAAAGAGTCAAGTAGAAAATAAATCTACTATCTTTTATGATTTAAAAGGTTTTTCATCATCGTTATATTTGAGACTCACTTTAATAAATATTCCATATCATCGAATCACCCCGCTACGATGCCAAGGATATTCTTTAGTATCACGACCACAATTATTCATGACGGGCCAAGAATATTTTGTGTATTCATTAATGGTCATGATCATGCCAACAATCGTCCATCAATGCACTACGGGCCACCGAGGATTTTTACCACATCATTTGTAACATTACTTGGCCATGATTACAATCAATAGTCTCTCGTCATAAACATACCAAGTCCATACATGCACTACAAAGCCACGTAGATGACTTTCAACATAATATAAACATGAGGATGATGACAATGATATAAGAATTCAATAAAACAAGTTCAAGAATTAATTTATCTAGGAACCAATAACATCCAAACTGTCAACATGATATCGCTTTGTAGAGTAAAATTCAAGAATATCGAGAAGAATATTTCCGTGAAAGGATTTGGATGAAGCGCAATTATCAAGGATATTCCACTAATTTCATGAAGTATAGAAATCAAAGTTTTAACCAATTTGGGTATAATAAAGAATGGAATAACAAAAGAAATCACCATACATGCGATAGATCGCAGTAAAAAAGTTATTCCAACAGAATAATAAATAACGGAATTCAGTCCCGGCGTAAAACGCATGCATGTGATATTCCAACAAAATAATAAAGAATGGAACCAGTCCGGCGTAAACACACAGTATGTGATGTTCCAATGAGAATAATAATAAAGATGGAACCAGTCCTGTAAAACACATGCATGTGATGTTCAAATGTAATAATAATAAAGAGGCGGAACCAGTCAGGTGTAAAACACAAAGACAGGATGTTCCAATGTAATAATAGAAGAATGTCACCAAGTATAGGGTAAACCACATATACAAAAGTTATTCCAATGTAATAATAAGCAATGAAATAACAACAGCTTCTCTTCATGAATAAGAAAGAATAACACCCCTTACTTTTAGTAGGAGATTGAATAACATAAAGAGTGTAGTAACAAAATACTCTTCTTCTTCTTTCTCTTATTCTCTCTATACTTTCTCTCTATAGCTTGAATGAATTCGTGAAAACAATGAAGCACTAGGCCTCTATTTATAGAAGATTTCTAGCTTAAGACCGCCATGTGAAAAGGCAAGTGGCTTGACGGTGGTGATATGAAAAGAAAAGTGGTTTGACGCCTGTAATGTGATACGACAAGTGGTTCGACACCTGTAATGTGAAACGACAAGTGGTTCGGATCGTGTAATGTGAAACGACAAGTGGTTCGACGCTCAGTAATATGAAACGGCAAGTGGTTTCGACGTTTGGTAAAGGTAATTACTATTGTGAAGGTAATTACTATTCACAAAGGTAATTACTATCGACGAAGGTAATTACTATCGACGAAGAGACTCTTAGATGATGACATATGGGCCCCCCATAAAATAATCAAACTTACCACAAACATCTCATAATGAGACTCTTTATATACATCAAGGATTGAATAAATATTACCACAAATTATTTTATTTTAATCAACACATATTTAATCTTTCAACAATTATTAATCATTTATAACTTGTCGCCTCAATTATTGATTTAATACTATAACATATTATATGATGATCTCGTGACAATAATTGAATCAATAATATAAGAGATATGATGCAAGAACTCATGAAAGCAATAATTGAGCATAATTTGAGTGACTTCTCACGTAAGCATCAATAATCAATATCGTGTGCTACTATACAACTACGCCAGACATCGTTGTTCTTTTACTACCGGGTAGTTCAATGCTTTTAACAGTAACACCTCCGCCGTTATTTTTATAGAAAGATAATTTTGTCGCTTTTCTAACTACGACAATACTTCCGATTAAGGGGGTCCACTAATGATTGAGCCGTCGCATTTAATATTCCCCGACAAAAAGAATATTCCCCACCAAACGGAATATTTTATAACAACTTGCTTACTTTGCAAAATTTATAAATATTACCCACAACTATAACATTATATCAAATTTATTCCATAATATTCAAAAATAATATTTATAGAAAATTCATCTTTGTTTATAAAAGTTGGGGTCTTACATATGTTGTGAGTTTTGATACAAATATATACTAACTGTGACTCTCATTCCAACATTTGATAGCACGTCACAATAGCAGCTTACATAAAGGTACAGTCAATAATTGTTTTAAAAATTAAAATCTTCAAAAAATGCTCAAGAAAACCTTCGTACATGGGAGGCCATGTATCTAAGTTATAATAGATATCATATGACTGGAGAATTATCTTTGGTTAACCCAATAGACCCCAAAGAAAAATAAGAAGATTGTTATCATATTCTTTTCAATGGTGAATCTTCTCTTGACATATAATTATCTCCATTGTCTCTAATTGAGAATTATATTTCATCCAAACTCCAAGATTATATAGGTAGTGCTCGTAGATATACTCAGCAAGTGAATGTGCACAACCCTATCTTATGATAACACGAAGTCGCATGTCATTAGACATCTTGTATGATAGTGGCAAAACACCCTTCCAACGTTGGGTTTGCCTCACCCTATTTGATTCACCAAATATAACTACTAAATGATGTATAAAATACAACACACTATTCTAAAGTTCTCAATAAAATTATTTCTATACTATTTAGGGAGAACCTCCACAGCTAGAGACCACCGTTCTATTCCCCTGTTACCCCCGCTCGACCCAGCTACACTCTTATTGTTAGAGTTTATGCCCTAGAGGCCAATTATTTGATATAATTGCTTAACGTTTTGATATTATATTTGATTGAATAAATATATGATTTTATTATGGTTTTATTTACTGCGTAATATAATTGTTAACATAATAAAATTCCTTAGAATAGTGATACAAATTATATAGTTTCAAGTATGTGACTTGAACATGAGATTATATAATTATAATTAGTATCATTGTTCTTAAATGTCCCTAGTCGAGTATCATTGTTGATGGGACAACAATGATGCATTGAGACTAGTATGTGGATTGACTGATGACCAAATCTCATTGGTCATAAATATATGAGATATTAAGTCAATGCATAAGTACATGTTAGAGAACGATGTACTGGACAAACCCACCA
This sequence comes from Panax quinquefolius, assembly GCA_020205615.1. Taxonomy (NCBI): domain Eukaryota; kingdom Viridiplantae; phylum Streptophyta; class Magnoliopsida; order Apiales; family Araliaceae; genus Panax; species Panax quinquefolius. Next base: position 37,834,534 of record CM035170.1, read on the forward strand.
TGAGAATTCTATATGGAGCATTATGCGAAGTGTCATTAGCAATTCTCATAGTGACAATGATGTAATGGTCCTCCAACCTGAAATCGCTATATTACTACACGAGAATTTATGTACTTTGATATCATCAAATGTCACCTTTAATAGGGTGGACTATAAAGGTGATTATTGGGTTCATCATGAATTGTGTGAGAAATATGAGTGATCTAGATGGAATTTAACCATCCTATATATTATGGGTGATATACATAGGCCTTTTGATTGAGTAGGACTATGAAATGCATGGCCATGCTCAAATAGTGATTTGTTTTATATAGTCTACTCATTGATCAAGAAAACTCAGATTAAATTATGAAGAGTATGACACATTCCATGACTCGAGTTTAATCTAGGATATTAAGGTTAAAAGGATTAAATTACATTGAAACATTGGTCACGAAAAGGTTGCATCGAATCATCGATCTTATTATTACTTGGGTAGCAGTGATGCATTACTAGATGCCACTCACTGTTTATAATTTTATAATATGATTTTAAAATTATTGCCAACGTAACAATAACCTATAGGGTTACACACAATGAACGTAATTAAAAGGAAATTAATTTAAATTGTAAAGATTTAAATATGTCAATATAATTGATAGAATTTTAAATTATGAATTTAAATTAATAGGATAATTTATATATAGGTATATTAATTAAGTAAGACTTAATTAAGATATATATAAATTCGGATTTTAATAATATTAGGTTTTTGATTAATTCCTCCTAACTGTTATATATATATGATATATATCAGTCACTTTAGGTTTTACGTCAAAATACAAAACCCTAGCCGCTCTTAGAGAGAGACTAGAGAAAACAACTTTCAAAAATCCTCATCCTTGGTGGCTAGTATCATGGCATTGCTTCTTCCGCAGATCGTAGGGCGATTATTCGTGGAGCGTTCGTGTGGATACTAGTGAAAGACTTGACTCATTTGGATTACGTTAGAGATTCGATCGTATCAATTCCATTTCTTAATTCGTGGATTGCGTTGGAAATTGATCGTATCAATTTCATTTCTTAATCCAGATAATTTCTAACCTCTGAATTAATTGAATTTTTGCATAGATCCTGTTTTAGGGTTTCAGAAATTGCTTTAAAAATTTTATTTTTGCTGTGCGTTTCTGTGTCGAAACCCCAACACTTATTACCTTAAAGGAATTGTGAAGTAAAAGGGTGAGCACAACTAACTCAATAAAGAATATCATGACTAAAGATAATTAAATTATCAATAGCCTTCATCAGTAATGAATCAGAGATTTAGAACATATGGTAGATGAATAAACTTTTCAACCATAGTTGCAGCGGAACGAGAAATCCATTAGAAGAGTCAAATAGACCATAAAATCTATAATCTTCTCCATGTTAAAGTCCACCAATAATGTTTTATCCCTGTAACATCAATCAATAGATCATGTCCACAATCATGTGAATAACTCATAATCCTAATTGTGTTTCTAAAGTCCTCTTCGCACCCAGGACGAAGATAATTTTCATCATCTGTCTTTACCTGAAACATCAAAGATCATGGTTATATCAAATCACAGTTCCTATTCATAATCATACTAATAAATTCATCTTTGCACTACGGGCCAAAGATATTCACCAACAGTTTATCTTTGCACTATTGGCCAAAGATATTTAACAACAAGTCATCTTTGCACTACATGCCAAAGATATTAATATCTCGCAGAAATATATAATCACTTCAGAATTTATATAAGCAATAATTATAACCATGTTGATCAATTCACCTTTGCACTTAAGCTAAATATATTCAATTATAAATTCAATGGTCATGGTCATACCAGTCAACAATTCATCTTTGCACTACTGGCCAAAGAGAACTCATAGTCACGATCATACCAATAATCTACCCATCTTTACACTCAAGTGAAAGAGAAATTTCATCACCAGGATTATAATAATGTTATAAAAATAATATAATCAAAACATGGGTTTAATTTCAAGAGTAAGATTTATAAATCAACGATAATTTGGTCACAAAAAGAAACCAATTTTGTCGTGAATAGAGTACCCCATGAATAGTAACTCGTGAATAGTAACCTGTGCATAGTACTTCATATCCATACATAGTACCGTATACGTAAATAGTGCCGTATACGTAAATAGTGTCATATACATGAATAGTGACGATATCGTGAATAAAATGGTCGTATACGTGAATAAAGAACCAAATTATTTAAAAGATAAAGTTTCACAATAAAATCCATATCAATATTTTGGTATAATGATATTAAAGGAAATAACATCATTTACTTGAAAAAATAACATCTTTTACCATCCCTTACCTAAAAAAAAACAGTACTTCTGACTGGAATATCGGATATAACGCTGAAAAAAACTTTCACCGTATAGCAACACTCAAAGTATGAAAATACTCACAACAATACGCTCGATATTATAGAGAGAGAAAACTTCAGATTCTGGTGTGATTTTCAATTCTAACCTAAGCACCCTATTTATAGGAAAATGCTTAGAACACCAAAGTAGAAAATTTAATAAAATATTAATATATTAAAAAAATTCACGCCCACCTTAGAAAATCTGAATTAAAAATGTTTACCACTCATGTGGGACCCACCCAATTGCAAAAAATGTTTTTCTTAAAATAAATATTTCAAACTCCAAAAATCAATTATTATGGAACTTCAATAATTCATAATAAATAGCCTTTCTATCAGAAAAAATCGAATCTTATGTCCTTTCCATAGGAAATTCAATTCTCTACAACTTTGTAAGTTTAACTTTTTCCAAATTCCAAATAGAAATTGACCGAAATTCACATACGGACGATTTTACGGGCTATAATCAAATTTCAGTCAAAAATGGGGTCCACCAACATGTTTAACATGTTTTTAGCATTTAATGTAAAAAAAAATACTCTTCCTCCTCATTTATTCATATATCACACATTCATTGTAAAAATATCACCATTATTTTAAGAAAATTCCTCCATTTATATCCACATAAAATAAATACTTTCCTTATCATATAAATCAATAATTAATTATTCACAAAAATATTACGTAATCACAACATCGACAACGTGCCGCTGCTTCAGAAAGAGAGGTGCTTTCAATAAGGATTTTTCATGGGCGCACAATTAGGTGATCAAACCTCTCCTTAGACATAACTTTCTAGACATTGCCAATAATGTTATCTAGTAATATTATTAAAATAATATGAATTATTGATCTGATAATGGAAAATACTGTGTAGTGACAATTATTGAAACAACAATAATATAAAATATCAACATATCAATTATTGAATCAATAAAATAAAATATTGAACACTAATTACTCTAACAATTATTGAGTAGTGACTTTTCACGTAAGAATCAATAATGGTGCAATACTAGTGTCTTCATTAGACAACACCAATGACATCGTGTTTTAACCACCGGTATTCCAACAAGTTGTTAATTCAGTAATAATTACGCAAGTTATTTATAAAAAACTCATACTTGTCATTTTCTTCATCCAATCGCTTTACGTTATGGGGCCCATAAAAGTTCATACCCATTTGCATTTAATATTCCACGACAAAGAAGAATATTCCACGACCAAACGAATATTTTTCGACAACAATGAGTATTTTATAACCACTTACTTATTTTGAAAATTTTACATATGTCACCCTTAACTTTAAACTTTTATTAATTGAACTATTTACTAAATAGAAAAATTGAATAATTTTATTTCATAAAATTCGGGGTCTTACAACATGAATCGGTAACAACAAGAATATGCAAGAAGAAACATAAAATTCTTGAGTTTAGGTCGAACTCTTTGTGCGTATCAAGATGTCATTTGACAGTTCTATCTCGTCTTATATATAGGAGAAATAGCGTCCGCAAAATTAAACTGTGGACGAGTCGTTTAACTTCCATTATTTGAATACGATGCCGTCCGACCGTCGCTTCATAATCCCAACGCCCACAATATTAAATTGCGGACGAGACCTTTAAGTTTCATTATTAAAAACGACGTCGTCCGACTGTCCCATTATTGAAAACGACGTCGTCCGACTGTCGCTTCAAAATCCAAACGTCTGCCACATTAAAGTGCGGAAGGGGAATTGTAAAGAAGGGGTATTTTAGTCATCTGTCCCGTCCGCAGTATTAAAGTGCGGAGTACTAGAAACTAAACTGCGGACAAGAGTTCTATTAATCCGTTCGATCTTCTGATGGAAGGTCGCGATGTGTTGTACAATGTGGAGTAACAACACAAAGTTGATTCCATACTTGAGCCTTGTCATTGGCGGATCCGATTACCATGAAATTAACTTTATAGTAAGTTGGTCAATTGACCAATACAGTGTTAATACACAGAGAGAGATCATCTCTCGGCCAGCGTGTCGACACTGTATTGATCAATTGACCAAAGTTAACTTTATACTAACTACTTCCGTCTTTAGCTATTTAAAAAAGTTGGTTGACCATGGTAATATCTCGGTTTATAAATATTTTCTTTTTTTTTATTATTCAAATCACCCATTTATTATACACATGTGTCAGTAACAAAGCAAAAAAATAAAAAACTAAGCAAAATAATTCTAATAAATAGACATAATTAAATCATATCATTTCTTATATTTATATATGTAAGGATAATATAATACTAGTAATAGTATAGTTTAAAAATATGAATTCTTTCCATCCCCTCCTTTACCTCTAAACTCACAAACAAAAACAAAAAATTTAATTAAAATCTTATCTCATACTTTCTTCTTTAAAACTCACAAAGACAAAGAAAAAATTATAATCGTTTCCCCCTCCAATATTTTTCCTGCCTCCTCTGCACGTGACTATTAGACTATCCCTCTATCCCAAACTGGGGGCGAACTAATCTGATTTTGTTGAAAAACAGTTGATCCTGATAACATAGATATTTAATTATATTTATACGAATTTACTTCAGTCTCAACGTGTCACTCTTTCCCGTTGACGTGCTGCCACCTCCCCTTTCACCTCCTCATTCCTGCGCATAATTTCTCTCCCCTTTTATACTATACTCAGAGAAGCTTCCAAGTTCATCTTCAAATCAGTCGCTAAATTCAGCAACCACCATATAAAGTACTTCTCTCTCTATATCTCCTCAAACCACAGAAGTTTATTAAAATTGATTATTTAATGATAAATTTTGTTGCATTAGTATATGGGTACAAATTTTATTTACTTTACTAATATAAGGGTTTTTGATGAATTCAGGGTTTAGTGTCTTTAGCTATCTTATGGTAATGGCGTTTTGTTTCCTATATAAACAACTGTTTGTTTGTTATGAATTTAGTGCATGCTTTGTTGTTTAGTATTCTGGTTTACAATGTAGTATAGAATTAGGGTTCTTGTTCAATTAATTTTCCGTGTTGTTCAGAAATGACGCTCCTTCCCTAATTTTGTTTTGTTTCTGGTTTATGTTGAATTTGTTTGCTAATTTGGGCGTTTCTGTTAGTAGTTTGTCTTGTTTTTAGAATATTATATTTGTTTCTCTGATTGATTGTTGAGATATTACTTAAAAATTCTAACTGGAATTGGGAATTTTGTTTCTAGTGCATCTCTGGTTTTCTAGATAGTAAGAAAGTTTGGTTTTTTATTTTTTTTCCAGTATGATTAAATGAGGAATAATCAGATTGGAGATATCAAAAATTAAAATTCTCAACTAATGTGGTGATTCAAGATTTAAGCTTCCTCATTCTTAAAGAATGATTTTCTTTGTTGTCATGGATTCGAGATGCTATCAGCTGTTGATTGTCATGGCAGCATTCCATTAGTTGTACATGCAATTAGGGGCTATTAAAGAGTTAGCAAATGTCCTTCAATATCTATAAGTTAGTAAGGCCTAGCATCTTCATAGGTTCCACCTAGTACGTCCTTTGTAACAATTTCTTCTTTTGAATTTGAAATTTAAAGTATAATTAGTTCTAACAACCATCATTTTAAGCATTGGATTGATAGTATTCACGCAAGCGAAGGCTAAAATATTGTAGGATAATATATTTTTCACGCCAAAAATCTTGCTCAGATTGTACAACCCTTCCCTCTTACATCTTTCAAAAAATCAATGTTCTAAAAGGCGCTAGGTGGGAGGCGGCCGGCCGAGGGGAGGGGAGCCTAGCGCCTAGGTGGCCTAGGCGGGATTTTTTATTTTAAGCCAATGTTAATATTTTATATTACATTTATTCAAACAAAACAATAATATAAAGCAAACAATCTATAATAAAGATAATAAAGACATTTGTTTAAAGTTCAAACACATATTCATATTACTAATGTCAAAGTTCAAATACAAACATGCAATTGTTCAAAGTTCAAACATATTTTTAACGATCAATTTTATTCATAAACAATATTGCTATTAAATAATAAAATTTAAAATTTCAAGAATTTAATTCAATATTAAAACTTCGTAAACTAAACATAAATTTAAGAATTATATTGAATTAAACTAAATATTACAAATGTATCATCATTTATATAATTTGAAGTTGGTACAAGTTCAAAAAATTACAACTATAATAAAATTATCCATTTTGACTTGATATTGTTCACTTCTTGTTGTGATTTGATGTGCTACAACCTGTATTATGAATATGATAAATCATTAGAAAAATAAATATATCAAGATCTGGTTTGAGTAGTTATTAAAATAAAAAAAAACCTCTCTGCCTAGACTCAACTTAATTTCCTGGAGTGATTTTTTTGCCGCCTTGAGCCTAGGTGAGGCGCAAGGGGGCTTAGCGCCCAGGCAAGGCGCCAAGGGGGGCTTAGTGCCTAGGCGGGCCCCCAAAGGGGGCCTAGCGCCTAGGCGGGGATTTTTAGAACACTACAAAAAATAAAAGGAGAAAAAAAGTGTTCATCTCTCTATTGGGTAACAGTTGGAGTATAGGTTTTAAACCTAAGGGATTTAATATCTACCATGTGGAGCATACAAGTTAAAATCACATTTAATATCGATAAAGTTCTTTGAAATCATACCAATATGGATTCTAATCACACAAGAAAGTACACAACCAAGTCTTCTTCCAATTGCCACTAATCACTCCATTCATCCAAATGTAGCCAGTGATCTAGCAGCATTCCCATTTTCTATGTTTGTGCTAACTGGTCAGCCTGTGGAAGATTTACGATCCTGAGTCTCTGTTGTATCAGGTGTAATCAGGTAATAATAATTAATACATCATGATGCATTCTCTACGAGCATGAGATCAGGAAAGCATAGCCAAGAAAGTAATGAAAATGATTGTGTTTAAGTAATATTCATGATAAGTATTGGATGGTTAGTCCTTTGTGCTAATCACCATGTATCAAAAGAAAAAGTCTTCTTGTAAGTATCTTTTGAAGTTTTTATATCTATTCTAATTTCTAACGGCTTATGGGATATAGTCAGCGGGGTATCTAATAAGTCGGATAACAAGCCCTGTAAGACCACATGGTTTCGAGACAATATAAGTGCAGTGATTGTCTCTGACATTTATAGTTTTATCTATCCACCTTTACTGATGTCTCTCCACATTTTTTGTTCTCTCTCCACATTTGCTGCAATTATTTTTGATGTGATACGGAAGAAGAAATTTAAGATGTTGATTATTAACTTTGTATTGTTATTTAGAGATAAATGTTGAATTATTAATGTAATTATTTTAGTAGGATATTCTAAAAGTTTTAATTATGGTTGTAGATTTTATTTAGAGATAAATGTTGGATTATTAATGTAATTATTTTAGGAGTTTTAATTATGGTAGTAGATTTTAATTAGGAGATTTTTAATTATGGTAGTAGATTTTAATTAGGAGAGTTTTATTGTAGTTGTATATTTTAGTTAGTAGATTGTTTCCTTTTTGAATTAGGGTTTTTACTTGGTTCCCAAGTATTGAGTTTTCTATATAACTATTGTAATATTTCATTATTTTGGAGATTATTGAATGAATTGATTTGAGATTAAAGTTGTGTGTTTTTGTGTGTTTCTTTACCTATTCTCTGTGGTGATAAGTACTATTTTTCTTTCTTTCCTATTCCGTCTTACATCATCATTGTATCAATAGCCAAATTTCTTGATATTTTAGATTCAACTCAATTCCTTCCTATTCTAGTTTTCTTGCCTCCATCAAATTGTCGAAATTTGCTAGAGAATCGACAACAATGTTTCGAGACGAAAACACGATCTACAGGAGGAATCGTCGTCGCCACAGTCTTCATCTATCTTAAGAAATAAAAACTAATACAACGGTCTTCATCTATCCTAATCGTGTTTGTTCAATTAAAGTCTTTGTTCTAAAATCCCTCTTAAGGTCCGCTTAGGCCCCGCCAGCGCTAGGTTCTCTTGGGCGCCCGCTTAGGACCTAGCCCCCCCTTAGCCTCTAAGCCCCCAGGCGCCTCCACCTAGGCCAAGGCGACAAAAAATCCTCTAGAAAAAATTAGGCGGGTTCTAAAGTGAGAGATTTTTTTTATTTTAATAACTACCCAAACCAAATCTTGATATATTTATTTTTCTAATGATTACCATATTCATAATATGTCAGGAAAGATATCAAATCACAACAAGAAGTTAACAATATCAAGTCAAAATGGATAATTTTATTATAGTTGTAATTTTTTGAACTTTTACCAACTTCAAATTATATAAATGAGAATACATTTGTTATATTTAGTTTAATTCAATTTTATAATTCTTAAATTTATGTTTAGTTTCTTAAGTTTTAATATTGAATTAAATTCTTGAAATTTTAAAATTTATTATTTAATAGCAATTTTATTTATAAATAAAACTAATACGTTAAAAATATGTTTAAACTTTGAACAATTGTCTGCTTTTGTATTTGAACTTTGACATTAGCAATATGGATATGTGTTTGAACTTTACGAAAAGGCCTTTATTATCTTTATTATAGATTTTTTTGCTTTATATTATTATTTTGTTTGGATAAATGTAAGATAAAATATTAAAATTACCTTAAAATAAAAATCTCGCTTTAGGCCCTATCCAGTTTTCCACAAGCGCTAGGCCCTCTCGGCCGCCCGCCTGCCTCCCGCCTAGCGCCTTTTAGAACATTGAATTTAAAGCGACGTGTTCACAAAAGGAGACCCGTAAAGTAAATTCTTACAAGACAATTAAAGAATGTCCACAATACTTCAACGTATCAACCAATATGAAATTGGTGAGGATAAAGAAAAGCAAGTACTCACGTATTGATGCTTGTGAGAAACATGAATTGGAAGTTAAGTGTGTTGAACAACTTTCAGAGATGGTTTGCATTGGGGAAATTGAAGTTAAGTTTGACCCTAAATGCGAAAACATCAAGGAAGTTAAAGTTGAGGTCAGCCATGTTGATTCTCTCTTTCCGGCTAATACATTTGAGTCCCAAGCTACTTCAAATTTTTATATTATGTCATTGTTATTCTCGAAAATTGTGTTCGTGACATTAAAACATCGAATGCGAATGTTTTGTTGGAAGATATCTCTCGGACTATGGTTTTATTATTCTTCGATATTTCAAATCTCGAGGCCTAGCTTTTTTCAAAGGTGAAGAGAATTATGCGATAAGAAAGAACAAATTTAAGAAGTTTATTATTAATTTAGTATTGTTATTTAGAGATAAATGTTAGATTATTTATATAATTATTTTAGTAGGATGTTTTAAAAGTTAATTATGGTAGTAGATTTTATTTAGAGATAAATGTTGGATTATTAATGTAATTATTTTAGTAGGATATTATGGAAGTTTTAATTATGGTTGTAGATTTTAATGAGATTTTTAATTATGGTAGTAGATTTTAATTAGGAGAGTTTTATTGTAGTAGTAGATTTTAGTTAGGAGATTGTTTCCTTTTTGAATTAGGGTTTTTACTTAGTCCCCAAGTATTGAGTTTTTTATTTAAGTATTGTAATATTTCATTATTTTGAAGATTATTTAATCAATTGATTTGAAATTAAAGCTGTGTGCTTTTGTGTGTGCTTCTTTACCAATTGTCTGTGGGGATAGGTACTATTATTCCTTCTTTTTACCGTGTCCTACATCAATTTTGTTATAGGCTGGGTATCAAATTTAGATACCCACTGGGTATCTCCTGTTTTCTCCAACTTACTTAATATATTTTCATCATAAAGATTTTCTCTGTAAAAAATTGTTTGCTTGCATTGAGACTTCTTACGAGCAGAAGTTAATTACTTTCGTCAATAAATGTTGGTTAATATATATGTGTGTTGTGTATATATATGTATGTATGTCAGATAAGGGCACGTGTGAGTTGGTTGCTAGGAATTACTTACTAAAGGTGACGGTTAAGAAGTAGTTGGTGTAGTTTAAGCTTTCTTTTTACAAGTCAGTGAGTCTATAAATGGTATAAGAAGAGTCTGTAATTTTCATTTTTCCTATCATTCAAAACTGAAGAGCTAGAAGCATGTCTGCTCTCAATCTCTTGCCCCGTCTTTTATCTGAATCTCTAAGTTCTTCCCCAAACTCAACCTAAATTCATCGTTATTCCTTCCTAGTCTCTGAAATCTCTGTTCTCTAGAATATCCGTGAATCCCTAGGCCAGAGCCTCCATGGCCCGACTATATATGTGCACGCCATAAATGTAATTGTATTACTGAGACTTTTTGTGGTTAGCATATTGCGATGCACCTCTGTCTTGTACTCACAATACTGTCATAGGATCTGCACATGTAGTAATCTCAGGTAGAAACCACCACATTGTATATGTTCATGAAATTTGGGTCTAAATGATGTAGGATGGAAATTGATGAACAAATAATTAATTGAAAGTGGTAAATCAATAAGGAAAATTAAAAGAACTAGGGTGATCCAACCACAGGAGAACCACTACTCTTAGGTTTCCCAACCGCAGTAAGGTGGAAAAGTATTGATCACAACCAATAATTAGGATAATTTCAATATCAAAGTGTTACGAGTCTAACATGACTTACAAGCATAATTATAAGAAAATAAACTCTAATAACCATAAGCCCAATAACAATGGGGCCTGTAATTAAATAATCCAATACTGAAATAAACCAATAATGAAGAAGTCCAACAAACTAAGACAATAGACAAATAATAAATAAATAACCAATCATTCACGACGACGTAGTCTTTCAGATTGATCCCTATTTATTCTCCCCGATTGCGAAAACGAATCCTCTGGAAAAATGAAAGCCTCACATCTCTCCAAAAAGTTTGGACCAAGCGGACAGAACTGCTTATCACTAATCCATGTACAATCATCCGGAGGCCTGTTGCGCCACTTCACAAAAAACTGTCGGTAACCACTATGCCTGGTCGACACAACCCGCTCATCAAAAACATCCTCAATAATCTTTGTTGTACGCTGTGTATGAACAATAGGAGGTGTTGGTGGAACAAGTAAAGCAGAAACAAGTATAGGCGAAGTGGGTGAAGTAGTAGGAGAAGTGGAAGAATGGTCGGAATCATTAGAAGGCCCATGATAAGGAGTATGGTCTTTCACATTGAATACAAGACCAATACCCATATCACTCAGAAGATCCAACTCATATGCACTAGCGTTAACCTTCTTTCTAATTCGAAATAAACCCATCCTCTTAGCATGCACTTTCTTCCATGTGCCAAGAGATAATCTTTCAGCACGGTGTTGCAGCATCACTCGATCATTCTCATTAAACTCTTGATATCTGTGATGAACATATGCATCAGACTTATAATTTTCATTTCTCAAATTAATTTTCTTCTTTATCTAAGCATGAAAATCATGAATGTGATGTGCAAAAGAATCTACAAACTCACTAGCCCTATATGCAACGGGAAGAGGAACTAAATCAACAACAAGTTTCCTAAGATGATAACCAGTGTAAGCCTGAAAAGGACTTACTCCAGTCGAACTATTAACTTAGTTATTATATGCAAACTCAGCCACATGTAAAATTTATCCCATGTAAACACATGATCACCTACAAGACAATGTATCAAATCACCTAGACTTCTATTAACTATCTGAGTCTGACCATCGATCGATCTGATACGCAGTAGAAAACTTAAGCGTGGTATTAAGTTTCTTCAAGAGAATTTTCCAAAAATAACTTATAAATTTCACATCTTTATCAAAAACTATAGTTAATGACAACCCACACAATCTCTCTACCTCACTAAAGAAAATCATGACAAAATATGAGGCATTATCAGTTTTTCTGTAAGGAATAAAATGTGTCATCTTAGTAAAATAGTCCACTACAACAAAAACTGAATCATGAGGGATTATCCATGCTAAGATCCTCCAAAGGTGCATGGGGAATCGGAAGTGGAGTGTACAAATCCGTGTTCTGCTTCCTACCCTTAGCAGTCTAACATGTGCGGCATTGAGAAACAACACGAGCTACATCCGTCTTGAGGCTAGGCCAAAAATCCTATTCTCAACAATGACAATGGTCTTATCTCAACCAAAGTGTCCAGGTAACCAAAGTGTCCAGGTAAACCTCCCGCGTGTAACTCCCATAATAAATACTCATGCATTGATGTGCTAGGTATACACAAGAGGGTTCCTTTAAAAAGATACCTATTATGGATACGGAAATCACTAGAGGGTGGGGAACTAGGATAATGCACTCAAATCCCACAACCTTCACTCTCAAAGAGTTAAGGATAGACACCCTATTCAACGCATCGACAACTATATTCTCCTCCAACACACTCCGCTCAAACTCCTTTCTATTGAGAATATAATTATTTGGTTTGTTGGGTAGGTAAGCTAGTCTCTTTTGGTTGACTCTTAGACGACACTTGAGGTCTCACAAGTGCTCATGATATTTTCTGTCCCTTGTGCGTAAACACATGTGTTCATCCTCCCATAATGAGTCGCATCACGGTCATATAGCCAAGGTCGCCCTAGTAGAATATGTGCAACATCCATAAGAAGGACATCATACCAAATACTCTCCTCATAACCTGAAAGTGGATCAACGCTAGACATTTATTTGACACAGGAATGAATGTCTTGTTGACCCATGCGACACTAAAAGGTTGGGGATGTGGTTCTACCTTTAGCTTTATCCGTGGTAAGGCGGACTAAACAACCACATTTAAGCAACTACCCCCATCAATGATCAATTTAGAACAAGCACCACCTATTTTGTTGTAACTCTGAAATATTGTGGTTCTCCTCCAATTATCATCTCTCAAATGACACGTGAAAACGCACCTTATGATAGTTATCTCCTCTAGGTTCTCATCAACCTCCTTATCTTGGTAGTCATACTCACCCTTGACTTCATCCCCGACAATATATCCCTCTTTTGAAGTTACCCCTCCTATTGTTACCCGTTGGCGATTGCGATTGGGGCAGTCAAAAGACTTGTGCCCTAACCACTGGCACGTAAAACACCTTTGCTGAGTGGTAGACTGAGATTTGGGTGTAGTTACACCATTCCCTTTGTCACGAGATGACCCAACTACGGTGTTACTAGTAACCCTAAAGGGCTTGAGAAGTGGGGAACGGTTTACTCTGCGAGAAATTTCAGCCACTGGGTTGGTCTGAGTAAGAAGGGACTCTCCTAACGATTCCATGTAACCTATACTCATTATCTAGACTGGAAAAGGATCTAGGGTAGCGATGTCACTGGTCAGGATGTGTGATTGAAGTTCAGTTCGTAACTCATTCTTAAACTTCATAATGGTCAATCTATCACTCGCATTAATCCTACATCTTTGAGTCAACTCCCTAAATCTGCAGATGTAATCAACAACAAACATTATTACCCTGACGAAAGTTATTATATTGTTCTATTAACTTATCGGTATGTCCTACGGGTAAATAATATTGCTTTAGGCGAGTTTTCATCTCCCCCAATGCCTGATAGGTGGCTCACCTAGACACTTTTAAGTCTTTCTCAACCCCTGACCAGAATAAACTGATCAATTTCACCAATTTCATTTTGGCGAATCACACTTACCTATCCTTAGACATCTCATACCAATTAAGGAATACATTGGGATCAAATTTACCATCAAACTCTGGTGCATTTATCTTGATTTTTCTATAGTCGTCATCATAAGGATTATGCCTAGGATGTTCATGGCGTCTAACATGGGAGTTTTCGACATGCCAATTCCCATTATTCCCCTGAGTTTTCAGGTTGTTTTTGTTCAATGTGTGTGATTCTATCTTTCATTTGGCCCCATTGTGCAACTGTGGCCACTAATTGGTCCTGAATGTCTTCTTGGTAATTTTATTCATGATGCAGATGCAAATGCAAGTGGAAAGCTGAGACAATAAAGATATTTAATTGAAACAAATTAAAATTATAAGTCCAAGCTTATCCAATTACAATCCCAAAAGTTAATAATAATAATAATCTAATAATATGCAACTAGATGGAATATTATGCAATTTTAAAATAACAAATCCAAAACAAGCTTTAAAATTTTTTAGAACTAATGAACGGAAGGAATTCAAGTGATTAAATATTGAAAAGTCCGAATATTCAAAATGAAATATTTACTTTTACTTTTTTTTTAATGAACCTAAACTAATAAACTTTGGGGCAAATATTTAAATGGAGAATGGAAGTTTGGGGTACTAAAAGGTAATTTGCAAGGTTTTTTAATTTAAATTAGGAAAGTTAGGGTTACCTCCCTATCCCCAAAACAACGCAGCAGTAGTAGTTTTTTTTTTGAACAGTGAACCGCGATGAACAGTGAATGGCGAACAGTGAATGGCGATATATATGTATACGTATATATATGTATGTGATACTTACAATGACATTCACACACACATATATATGTATGTATGTTTGTATGTAGGGGTGTGATACATAGCCATCGCCAGCTATGGCACTGTTTGTAGCGTGTTTTCGACCATCCAAATAATAAGTGAATGGTAGCGATGCAATATTTTTTTAAAATATCCTAACAATTTATTTTGGATACTGCAAGAAACTCTTGCGGAAAGCTTTTGCAAATCGAATGAAAAAGTTGCCCTACCCTACCCCATATCCATTTACCTTCGGCAAGAACTTCATGCGGTAGGAAACCAGAACTTATTTTTTGCATCATTCTACTTTCTCCCTCTTGTATTATGCAGAAGAGTAACTGTATTTGTTTTGGATCGGTGCTTTAACATGGTATGGAACTGATCATTAAGGCCTATGGATGTAACCAGAAAAAGTTAGATCTCCGAAAAAAAATGTTTGGTTAATTTTATGTGTTGGCTAATTTAACAGGGATAATCTTCCCTTGATTGATCTTTTGATGAATATCAACTAAACAAGTAGTAAAGGTCTAGATAATTTTTTGGAGATATGATGGTAGATTTTTTTTCAGCTTTTAAAATTGATTTAGTTCTTAGAGTTTGTTATTTTTGGTAAAGTATATCCTACACAAGATTTTTAATGCTTAGTTTCTTTATGTGATTTAATTTTGTATAAGATCCCTGTTATCCTATTCAAAGAGCAGATTTTATTCTCCAAGTAAACTAATCTGAACTGATATATTCTGCACTTTCATCTTTAAACATGTTCTCTTCTCTCACGATCATACAAACCAGCTTTGCAGGATATAAAGTTCCACATATATTGGACATGTAGTCAGCCAGGATACACTAGCATTGGTAGTTTATGGATTTGATGGCATTATTTCTTGAATTGGTGGCTACCCTAATAATCGTGGTGATGAAGCCATTCTGGTTAATTAAGCAATCTTGTATATTTGGCGTGAAAAGTATTTTCATAGTTATCAACACATGGATAGAACTGCTGAGAGCTGCTATATGTCTCCATGTAAATATATTCTGGAGACTTGTGGTCTGGACTGTTGCTTTTATATCTCTTCCCGGACGAGTTTTGACTGCACTACACAGGGAAAGGATGGTTAGTCAATTTAAAATACTGTTACCAGTTTTTGTTTGTAATCTTAAGCTTGTGTATTTCCCCCTTCCCCATGGAACCCCCCACAAAACAAAAGTAAAATAAATCAAATTATATTCAAACATATATATACTATGAAGTTAATCTAATAGTCTTCCAAAGATTGTTTGCTAACACTCGCATTTTATAATTAAGATTTGAAGTTAAATAACCTCCTCCTGGATTTAGTGAATCAGATTCTGACTCAGCATTGTTTAAAAACATAAAACCATTTTAACCATAAAATGGAAACTGTATGTTCACACGAACTTACAAGTACATTAAACAGGTTAAATTTTCAGTTATTGTTCTGAAATAAAAGTCAATTATAACTTGAAAAAGCAAGTGGGAAATGAAAACTTAAAAGACTTATCAGAGTTTTCAACATACCATTTCACTTATTTTTAATATTGTATATAGTAATAGAAATTTTATCTGCATAAGCAACTTTAGGGGCATTGGGCTAGCCAGTGCACACCAGAGGAGTAATGGCTATGGTGCCTCCACAAAAAATAAACATATTAGAACAAGTACGTTTGGTTGCTCTTGTATTCATTAAGAAGGTTTTCCCCTTCAGTTTTCCTTTCTGTTTTCCTTTTGCATTCCCAGTCACTTTCCAATTTCAGTATGGATCATAAGGCTTTCTGTGCCATGACGCTACAATTAAAACTTGTCGTCTTACTGCAAAGGTATAGGTGGGAGGATATTTATGATTAGAAATTTCTAAAAAGTAAAAAGGGACTAAAACTTTGGTGGCTTGAATTAAGGCAAACAGAATGATGTTGGGAAGCTGTCCTGGAACTGGATACTGTGGAAGTTCCTAGGAACAGTAAAATTGACTCGTTAGTGGTTTCTAGTGCTGCTAGTTTTAAGAGAAATATAGGACCTTGCAGAGTATGAGTTTTAGAGTTTAGACGAGCAGGATATAAATCTTGATCTCAGATTAAACATGCATACATATAAAGAAAAAAGAACAAAAGTAGGTTAGGCATTAGATCTAAGAGTCTGGAATATCGCATACAAGAAAAAGATGCATCACACAACAAAAGAGTAATATTTTCTTCAATCATTTGCGTGGTTTTTCCCTCCCACGACTAAGTGATAAATAGAAATCCTTAACTCTACCAAAACTGCTATTAACCAAGTGCAGCTGACAAGGAAAATGCATATGAGTTGCAGTCACACAGTTTTATCTGTGACCTAGCCTCAAATCTACTGCTCCAATAGCAACAAGAGACTCTTCACATTCATTTCCTCTTGTAACACAGATTGTTCTATTATTCATCAAGTAAAATATTGCTATTCGATCTTGATTTTAGGTTTCTTTGGGTCTTAAAGAGCTACATATTTATTTTTGGTATTCTTTTTTGGTTCTTTCTAGTGGAACCCTTCTAGGTCCAAAAAACACAATTAGCAATTATCTAAGAGTCAATACTATCATTAAATACTATCATGCTCAATAGTTCAATACTATTTTATTTCAAGTAGATCTTTTTCAGTTCTTTCTAGTGAAACGTTCTAGGTCCTATAAACATGAGTATCAATTATCTAAGAGTCTGAACTCTGCTATTCCATTTATGATAAATTCTAGCATCTGTGTCAATTTAATTTAAATTTATAATATACAAAGGGGAGATCATTAATTAGTATTGTTAACTGGAGCTTAAGGTGAGTTGCTATTTTGGCTGGTTACCACATTCACTTGTGCCATCGAGTCTTTCTTCTCTTTCTTCTTTTCTCACAAATTGTTGTTTTCACTTTTCAGTTTGGTGCATCTCTTACTGTTTTGACACATTTTTCTCTTTGACGCAGCGGGAACATGGTTAGTTTAACGTACTAACACAAACGTGGGGATTAGATAACGTTCTAATGCCGATGTAGGAATAAACCTCAATAAAACAAGGAAGAGAGAGAATTCTCCAAGAGAAACAATAAGTATATTCTTATAAAATTGAATGAATAAGAAGTCTCAAGACAACATATATATATAGGCCTGGGTACTCTCCTACATATACTTTGAAAAGGATAATAAATAACTCCTATTCTACTTTAAAAAGGATAATTAAACTATTAATTAACTTTCCTACAAGTAGTTGGAAACTATTAAAATAAAAATAATATTAAATTTAAATATACTAGATTTCTCCAAATAAGAAACAAAAATACATCAAATAAATTAAAACTCCATAAATTATAAAGTATATGGAAATCCTAATCTTCATTGATATTTTCCACCCCGTCATTCTTCCACGTATTTGACAACAATACTTGTGGCATGTAGATGGAAATGCATCTGCATGAGATGCAAGATGAGTTGGAGACCATTTTATGGGATAAAAAGCAGCTTAAAGAACGATTAAAGATGGTCATAAAAGAAAGAAGGATGATGGAGGTGATGTTAGCAGAATTGGAAGAGGAACATGACCAAGCCATTGTCAAAATTGAAATATTAGAGGGTGAGGTAAATTGCTGTCAATTTAGACCCTCAATTAATCCACACATGTCATTCTGCTGAACTATATATTATTTACATACTATTTATGTGTATGTTTTTAAAGGTTGTAACTATTTCATCTCATGGAATTAATTCATAAAACATATATTATTTACATATTACTTATATGTATGTTTTTTATAGTTTGTAATTACTTCATCTCACGCGCTCATATATATTTATAGGGTGGTCCTAAATTCATTGTTGCACACCCTTTTATGTTAGAGAGAATAATACTGTAACGACCCCAAAATTCATACAATTCAACTATCGACTTCGGTCGTTAATAATACATCTAACTTCTGATTTTACATCATTATTCGATATTAAACTTAATAAAATGCGGAATAATTAAAACTTTTATGTCTTCTTACTTTAATTCCCTAATCAAAACCTTTATCATTTACACATCTCTGAATCAATTTTATTTTATGATTCGCTTCATCACAGTTATTATATAAAATTTTACATTTCAATCCGATAGCCTTTACATATTAGATAACTCAAACTTGATAGTTTATCATTACATAATCACTGTGATTTATCAAGTACATTTCTCAAAACCTTTATCTTCACCTACCTTTGAACCATACTTAGTTCATTACTCACTTTATCAGAGTTAATAGATAAAACTTACATCCAAGTTCAATACCCTTTATACAACGGACAAAACTTAAACTTTATAACTCAACATATATTAAACATCATACATTATTCGGAACCTTAAACATGGTTCAAATAATAACAACTTAGCCAAAACATATAAATCTTCATGCATTACATATGATAAATGTCTTTCAAGTAGCACATAGCATTACCTTGAATCCTTAACCTGCAAAAGTGGTTATTTGCAAGGTTGAGCTCGACAGCCCAACAAAATCTAACAGTTTTCATGCATCACGTAGCACATAATAACATGCTCAACATATATCTCATAAACATTGGACTAACATAACATACATGCTGCAGTTCATATAACGTATAAAGATTG
The DNA here is from genome assembly GCA_020205615.1 of Panax quinquefolius. Taxonomy (NCBI): domain Eukaryota; kingdom Viridiplantae; phylum Streptophyta; class Magnoliopsida; order Apiales; family Araliaceae; genus Panax; species Panax quinquefolius. The sequence goes on from CM035170.1 coordinate 37,853,957, forward strand.
AGTTCCTTAGTCAATCAACATTCATTACTCAATCAACGTAGTCATAAATTGACTTTAACGTTTCATACTTTCAACATATATAACACATCATGCTCTTCACAATAAAGATTTAAAACAGTTCATCATCAAGTTCACATAGCAAATAGGAAGTGAAAGACTTGTCTTGATCGTTGTTTACCAATAATAGTTTAACAGCTTACGGCTATCTGCACTTCACGTGCCCTACACAATTATATAATCACGCACATCAACTATTAGTCACATAGCAATGCATAGTAGTTGTAATGTAAACTTTACTCTATATCTCATAACCCTTCATATTATCAATACACAATATTCAATTTGATTATGTTAACTTTCGACTTACATCTCACTATATTTCATACTCGAAGTTCATTCAAGTGTTTAAGTCTTGCTATGAATCATTATTAGTTTTATATTAACCCCATTTCATATCTTATAATATTCATTTCATTTGACTTAAAACACTTTTTACGTTCATTAACACTTGTCACAACGTTTCGACGTTTATTCGTCACACGCCTGATTTGTCTCTCTTGTATATGCTTAGTATGCTTATACAACTTATCTAATACATCATTTATTAATGTTAAGCATCATTATATTTACTAACATTTATATTTTATAACTTAGAACATCTTTTATCGTCAGAAGCACTACACTTGCATACATGCATGCCCGACGCCCTCCGATTGCCTCCGAAAACACAACAGTCTCAAAAATGATTATTTTGACCCCTTTTAACGACCTCAAATTGAAAAACTTAATGAAAAAAAGTTCTAGGTCTATTCGTCCTCGTTCCGGATCATCTTGAATCGCTTCAATCGGAGTCCGTATGAAAAAGTTATGGTCATTTTACCAAAATAAGTCAAAACAGTCACACCTGGCACACAATGGGCACGGCCGCGCCCATTTCCTTCAGAACTCCAGCGTGCCTGCACCATCTAGCAGCGCCCAGCTGCGCGCCCGCACTTGGCTTCGCCCAAATTACAGTTTTCTCAATGTACATACTTCAAATCTTCATAACTTCTTCATTTTAAGTCGAAATTAGTTGGTTTTCGACTTTATGAACTCGTGAAACACTGAACTACTCATCTACAAAATAATTTTAACATTTCAAAAACTTTAACAAATCAATTTAAGGGTTCCAATTCAGTGTTCATGCTATATTTTCATGTTTTAAATATATTTAGCGAATTTATTCATTACGAATTCGTTTCTTAACCAAATTGATTCATTCAACTTGCGTTCTTTTCGTTTCTTATCGTATTAACACAATCCATCACCAATTTTATAATTATAACATAAACTCATAACCAATTTTAGTCTCAAAACAGACCCAAAATACATATATTAAACAAAACTCATACTCTTCATCCTTAACATGATTTTCATGAATTTGACAACTCTAAAATCGTTTATAGATGACATACCATAGATTACACACACGTATAAACAAATATATCCTTATCTTTCATCAAACCAAACTAATTTTATAGAAACCTAATATTTGAGGCAAACAAAAGTAGAGAGTTTTAAGGTTGAATAAATACCTTTTGATTCCTTCTTAACCCAATTAGATGATGAATAAGGTTATTTTTTTCTTGTTCTTCCAAAGCTCTTCTCCAATTCTCATAGAATTCTCTCACTCTCCCTCACTCCCAAATTTTTTTTTACTGAAGAACAAGCTAACTGATGAGTTTTGTTTTTAACGTAAAAACTCAATTCCTTCATCAGTTACAAAACTCCAAAGGTCACAAGGCCTTGTTTGGCAAACTTCCTTAGACACCCCTTTCAATTATTTTAATAATTTTTTTATCATATGGTATATTTGTCATACTTAAATTTAATTAAACTTATTTTATTAATAAATCTAATTAAATCTTACTAACAAAATTATAATCTCTAATTAGACAATTATAATTTTATTTAATAAATCGTTACTCTTCTAATTTAATTATTTAATTAAATTAGAATATTATCATTATCCTCGCGTAATAAAATACGCACCAATTTGTAAATTATTTAATTTAATCAATAGTATCACACTTACATAAATTATCCCATAATAATTACCATCAAATATATTTATATTAATTCACCATTTTAATTAAGTGAATTACTCATTATTTATGAAATTTTAATGCATACCAATTTCATTGACATAAAGCTTAATAATCTAATTATATTATTTCATAATATAATTTTCAACTTAATTAAATTAACTAATATTATTTAGTTAATTTCCTTTCCGTAACAATCTCAGTTGATTTCTTCAATAGTTAAATTAACTATTAAACCTCATTTTCCAAACATATACATCTCTTTTATATTCACACTTAATCTCTTCACACCAAATCACACATTTCAAGATAAATTGCAAATATATATACTTACCCACACTCAAAACACATAATTCAAAATATATACATCTCATAATAAGAATTTTAATTATTAAATTCTTATTTTGAATAACTTATAAAAATTCGGTTGTCACAAATACCCTTAATTATTAAAAAGCCAATTAAATAATTCGACACTTATTTATTTTAGCTTTAAGCTTTTTATAATTAATACTCAATATATATATATATATATATATATATATATATTCATGAAACGTAAATTATTACAATATAATTTATTAGTCATGGTAGTAATAAACTTGAGAATTTCAGATTTTTGATAATTCTAATTTTAAATGGTTGCCAGTAATTTGTTATTCTTTGTTCTAGATTTAGAAACTGACATTACTTTTTGGAATTTCCCCTGAATGAGAGCACACTATTTAAATCAATGTAGATCTCGTTATAAGCCATGAACTTGGCTGATTGTTATCAAAAAGTCTACATTATTTCAAGATTTTGACTTTGTCCGTGTATCATTTTAGTATTAGTCCCTCTTATCCAGATTAAATGACGTTTTAGAGTTAAGCACACTTATTAAGAAATAACACAAAATGTCTTTTGTATCCCTAATTAATTATTTCTCTCTCCACAATGAATAAAAAAGGTAATAGTCAAAGATGAAGGCAATTAATGGGCTATTGGAACTTTGGTTGTATATGTGGTAAAATGGTTCATGGAATTGCATTTACTAAACATATTAAATAGAGGGGTAAATTAGGAAAAAATAGTGCAATATTGCATAAAAATTCCAAAACGACACTTATATAGAATAAAATTAAACTCCCTAAAACGTCATTTATTTAGGATAGGAGGGAGTATTTATTATTGCGTTTCTCTTCCTACTAATTACTATTGTCACGTGTCTCGTAGATTATTATGTATAATCCCTCAAAATTCTGAGCAACTAGGCCCTAATGCAGTAACTAATTTTGAACTGTGTGCATTTGTGTCAAACTGTGCCTTTGAACAGTTGCAAGATTTGAAGGATGAGAACAATCGGCTAAAGGAGGTTAAGGGTAAAGCATTCTGGAGCTCCAGAGATCAAGCTGATACTGTTAGTGGCCAAAATGCCAAAAATGCTGACAAATACGCTTCTACTCATGAGATTTCCCTGTGGAGATCTAGTTATAATGGATCCAGTGTCACTCTCGAAGACCTGCTGCTGCACAAAGATGCTTGGGAAGATGAGAGCAAAGTTAAACCCGAGATGCATCAATTCATGAAAGATGGATCAAAATCCACTTGTGCTGTTATCAAACTTACACCTGCTATTATTTCAAAAGATTCAAATGTCGATGATATTCTCGACCAACGAAGAGATGTTGCTCTTTCACAGAGCCTTTTCAGTGCAATATTATCACTATTGGTTGGAATAATTATCTGGGAAGCTGAAGACCAGTGCATGCCTCTTGTTGTAGCTCTTTTTTCTGTAGTTGGTATGTCCTTGAAAAGCGTTGTCCAGTTCTTCTCCACCATTAAGAATAAACCCGCATCTGATGCAGTTGCTCTCTTAAGCTTCAACTGGTTCATACTTGGCACACTCAGTTACCCTACACTGCCCAAGGCCGCCCGTATGTTTGCTCCCCTTCTGTTTAGTCTTTCAGACCAAACCGTAAGGTCGCTTGGTATTTCGTCCTAACCCTTTTACCTCTTCGAGTTATTTTATGCTACCATGTATCATAGAGCTTAAGCAGTAGGGTTTCTATTTTCCCTTTTTTGGATTCTTGACAGCTTGTACAGAATGGTCAGCTAGTATTCTGGATATCCTTTTTCCGGAGTTTCTAAAGTTTTGTTTTTTCCTTTATGGAATGGGCAAGGTACAATTCTATGAAACATTTGTGTGATTATATGTCTCTCTTATTGTCTTTAGCATATCTTATTGATAGATAATTAGTGATACAATTCCTTTGATGTTGCATATAGAAGTCTCATACTTTATACTTACATGGGAAATGATTAATGTGTGTTAGATAGTTTGATAGTGATTAACGTGAAACTCTAATCTATAAGATAAAATATATTAGCGATGGTTCTGTTTTTTTAATTCCCTCATACATGTATCCACATATATCCATATGTTGGTATTTATTATCGACATAAATTTGTCGTCATATGTTGCGAGACTAGTTATAAAGATATAAATCAAGATATTTTCACATTTATTTGTATATTCTCTAATTATGTCTTTTGATTCTTAATTTGATTTATTTCTTTTTCTTTTACTCGTAATCAATATATACGTTCATATCAATGAGAAGGTATGCTATAATTATTTAATTCTTCTGCGAAAATATCTTCATCTACTTATAGTACATGTTACGGATAGCTACCTGGCTAACAAGTATATGAACATCTTGTTATAGTAGGCTAGTAGCTGAACAGCCAAATATATCTACACTTTATTATAAAAGTTTCATTTTTAGCAACATATGCAACTATGGGCTTTTTTTTTAATCCCAAATTTTATATGTGATGCTCTCAAATCTGAGTATCTTTAAAGGTACTAAACATTCATCATCATCCATCTACTTTATCTTGTTAATATGAAATTAATTACTAGCTATTATAGACATTACATTTTTAGGTTTTATGACTTTTAAATCTTTAATACATGATAATTAACATATTAATTATTACAATACTTCTATTTATTACAGATAGGATCCATATCCTCTACTCGTTCATCTTCCCTTTGTCCTTATCCTTACCAGAACTTTTCACGTGCTCATTTTTCGCTGAAACATTTAATTTCAAAGCAAGAATGAGCATTTACATGCCCAACAAGTATAACAGTTGTATATTAAACAACAAAATCAAAAATCATGCCTTTATACTTCTAAATCTTTAACAACTGAACAAAAGTTGTGAATAGATCTTGAATAACAGGAAATTATTTCCTTTGTGTTCAAAACATATTTTTGAAACGATATACTGACTTTTGCTGAGTGATCATAAGAGTAAGAACTTTCATTATACATTCGAAAAGGTTTAAATAACTATTCTGCTGTAAACTATGACTTATGGGCAAGTTGGGTGATCAGTCATTTGTACCTTGTATTGATCAATATTACCTAGCTGAACGACTGATTTTGCTCTCATACTGTCACCCGACAAACATGATAACTGTGAGGGCCCCGAATTCGAGGTCTCGAATCACCGCGGATCCAGTTCGATCATTCTATACAACTATTACTATTTGCGGAAGATATAAACATAAATTGTTTATACAATACATTACACACTATTCCCCAAGGTCGAGTAAACTTAATTTATACACCATTCATAAACTATCTAACATAATACATTATTAACAAACTATACTATTACAAATTAGCTGCACATTTTATCCTAAGCTAAACTTGGCATTATTCTTTTCCTGTATCCAAACACATTCGCCTTATCAGCAATGTTTTATCATGATATAGCAAGGGTGAGCATGAAAGTTGCCCAGCAAGTTTAAGTTCAATAATATAACGATATATCATGATTGAAAGATTCTGAATAATAAGCTGGCTATAATTCAACAATATAATTGTGAACTAGCAGGAACAAATTTATGACTGAACAAGTATTATACATGAACAAATATATCTGAACCAACTGGTAATGAAGGTGATCAGCCTTTCATACCTGACTTATACATGCAATATGTAAAGAGTACAATTCATGGCAACCAACAATGATTAACCATAAGCTTATCCGAATAAAACACTCTTAGTAGAGTTAAGTAAAACAAACTTGCCTGAACTGTTGATTACCGCTACGCAATTTATATCGCTTTATCCGAAGACCTAATATTAGTAATATAGATCTCCAATATTAGAATAATATCATCACAATATAATACTATTATATATATAGATATACATGAAATAACCTAAACACATAACACATAACACATAATCCTATCAGTCTATAACACATATAAGACTCGGTATCAAATCAAACTATTACAGTCTAAGTTGAACCCGACACAAATCTGACATCCCGACGGTCTAGTCGGACAATTCACGAGTTTAAGTTCAATTAAACTCACTTAACAATTAACTTAAATAATTTTAATATCAGTCGAAATATTTTTCAAAGTCTCGTAATAATTTTTAAATAATTATTACTATTTATCATGTATTTTCAATCATTAGAATTGTATTTAAATGAATTAAATACCACAATATTCCTTTATCATTAATATTTATTTATTATCAAATATTAATGAAATACAGGTCATAATATTATAATATATTTATAATATATCAAAGTAATTTTAATACCTTAAAATCATTTAAATATGATTTTTAAACACCTAAATTCATTATCCGATAATTGCTATTAATACTAAAATATTAATATTTCCATGACAAAATATCAAAAGTTATATTTTATAACTTAAAATATTTTTATAACACTTAAATCATTTTTATATGATTTATAAAGCATTAATTCTATTTTTTCATAATTTATTTAATATATTTATTAAATAAACTAATTATCATTAATATTGATTAATTAATGAATTTCATCACAAAATATTAAAAGTCATCAAAAATAAATTAAAATATTTTTTTTCCATAATATTACTTTTCATGATTTTTTCATGTATTAAAATCATTTTTAAATAAATTATTTAATATAATAAATTAATAAATAAATACCAATTATATTCCAAAAATATTAAATATTTATGAAATATACTTTAAATAATTAAAAACTAATTTTTAGAATTTAAAATAATTTTTCAGAATTTATTATGTATTTTTAATAATTAAAACCCATTTTTTTCCTATTTATTTAATTAAAAATATTAATTTTCGAAAATAAAAGTCGCTAAAGAGCCCTATAGCGACAAACCCGTTGCTATAGGTGTTCTTGGTCGTTTTGAGTCGCCTGTAAACTCATCGCCAATTATGTGGTGCCTATTTTACTTTTAAGTTCTTATTTCCAATCCATACATGTTCTTGGCTAACTAATATTTTATATTGTAGTACTAATGTATTATTACATGATCCAACAAAAATATAGGTCATACAACATCACACTTAGCAGATCTGAGTCTTTAAAAACTCTAACAACGTTGTTCTTCATTTCTGGGTTTTCCAGAAATGAAGAACAGTTCAAGGGTGCTACTTTAGATCCTTGTATCTTTCCGTATACGTATTGTTTGTGTGACATAAAGGTTCATTCATGTAGAGTACATATCAAAGTACAATTCTATAACCTTAACTCAACTTAAAAACATCGAAAACGCAAGATCTGGACTAGTCAAACTAAGGGTCACGAACTGTTCTTGAAGATTCTGGGTTTTCTAGAATCTTCATCCAGCTAGTTGGTCAACGTGGTTTTGACCCGTATTATTTTTCATTCTACTAAGGTTCTGAGTAATATAAGGGCATATACGTGTAGTTCATATGTCCAGATACAACATCAAACTAACAACATGGCCAGAAAATGAAAATACTGCAAGATCAAAGGCCAAACAAAACTTGTCGAGAATTGGAACATTTTCGGGTAACCTTGAAATGCACTTCGGTCAACGATTTTAACCGCCTAAAACTTTTGATCTACAGATGATCTGGACCTGATTCAAGTTCCAGATCAAAGACCATACAACATACTACAAGTACAAAAGCTTAAAACACAAAAACAATTATCAGAGAAGAATCTAAAAGCTCTGACTTTCGGTTGTCAGGCGACTTTTCAATTTTTTTCCCAGATTTGATAAATCTTATATTTCGAGTATTTAAATGATATTGATCTGAGTTTTGACAACCCAGATTATCAAATGACACTCTAATATACAACTTTAAACAACAAGTAACATCAAACAACATAAGATCAAAGGATTTCGGGTTCTTTACCTTTCTAGCTTGATTCTTGATTTCTGACTCTTGGATCTGTTCTTGGAATGATAACACCTGATCATGACTTAACTTCTCTCTCTAGATTTCAAAATTGAAGAGAGAGAATGGTCTTGGCAATAATGAAAAATAAAGTAAGTATTTTTTTACTTTAAATCTCTTATAATTAGATCCATTGAATCTAGTTGCTAGGTGACATTGTATTGGCTGAGATTGCTAAGATTTTAGACATATGGGCTAATCCTTAGGCTTGATGACTCACAAGATTTGCCATATCTTTTGTTTAGGTTTTAAGAAAAGGGCATTTTAGTCATTTTGCATAACATTTTGATAGCATTCTAGTAAATGGCCAAACCCTTAGGATTTAGGGTTTGGGTTAGGGTTTAGGGTTTGAACCCTTAGGGTTTAGGGTTTGGAACCTTAACTTTGCAAATTTAATTTCTAAGATTTCCAAATTAGGTTTTCCAAAAATAGAAAATTAATATTTCTAAATTATAATTAGGATTCTATAATTAAAATTTCTTAATCATAATTCAAACTTGCTAATTAGGATTAGTATTTCCTAATTAAAATTGCTAAATAAGCAATTAGGGTCAAAATCATGGATTAAGGTTTAAAACCCAAAAATTAGGGTTTCTAATATAAAACTAATTTTCTAATTTAGAAATTAGATTTTCGTAATTAGATTAGGGTTTTCTAATTACTAAAAACTTGAAAGTTAGGATTAATATTTCCTAATTAACATTAAGATTATTTAATTAATACTTAGGTATTCCTTTTTATAAATTAGGGTTTCTTATCCCTAAATTTAGGGTTTAAAAATATGAAATTAGGGTTTTATAACTAATTAATTAATAATTTTACCCAAATAAATCTTATAATTATTTACACTTTTGCCATTAAGTTCCCAATTTAGGTTTCATACTCTAGAATTAGGGTTTTGGATTTCTAAGCTAAAATTGGGTTTCGTAACCGATTTTTAGGGTTTCTTATAATTCGCTAAGGTTTCCAAATCGAACGTTGACGTTCTTAAAATATACTTAGGGTTTGTCACAGATATCGTTTATCTGGTCTATCCTTGACCCTTAACCTCATTCTGAATACATAAATGACCATATACACAGAACATAAACACGTATACACTTAATCCTGAATAATTCACCTAAATCCTTCAAAGAATTTGGAAATCCTCAAAATTCCATCTTAAAAATATCAAACACATACACTAATATTCTGTCTAGGTTCTAATTTTGAACCTTAAATAAATTAATAAAATTTTTAAAAATATTCAAAATTCTCGGGTTGTCACATTCACCTATTCTTCTAAAAATTTCGTCCCCGAAATTTACCTTACACCTTTCACCTTGAACCATTCACCATTCATCATACACCATTCACACACATTCGCTTATGCTACCCAATACACCACTCACAAGAGTAAAAGTTTTCAAATTGTGCTGAGGGGTCATATAGACCATGAACACATAGTTTTAACGGTATTGATCATACCGCAAAACAATTCATTACTTGGTATGTTTACAATCACAAAGAAGGTAAACTACCATCATTGCTAGTACTTTAGGTGATCAACTTATTGTACTTTTACGTCACGCATAACGATTAATTATGTATAGAGAATATTTACGCTACTTGATTGGATTATTTATCCAAACAACATAGTTCACCTCGCCTTATCACAGATTCCGCATCAAAGCAATTTGGTTCAGGAAATTTCTTTCAATGAACATTTTAGAGTTTTCATAACATTAGTCTAGGTGAATCGAATAGCATAGACTCATATCAATAATTCAATTCAATCGAATTATTAAAGTGTAGCCAAACCCTGTTGGCAAATTAAAAATTTTGAAAATATTTTTGAGAATGACGTCATGATGTCGCATCAGTATTAACAAATTCATTTGAAGATGTCGTCATTGTATGACTTTGTCATAACACATCATACAATATTGGAACAACGATTTTAGATCAAATTCACACTAAGTATTCATGTATTTACAACTCCATCAAATTTTTATCATCTCTGCACCAGGTTACATGGTACATGAGTGATAAATAAAATAAATTTTGATATTTCAAATCATTTCGTCTAGTCAAATAAATAAGTAGCATAGACTATACTTTAAACCGTTTCAAAAATGATTACGAGTCTACATTATTATTATTATTATTTTTAAAAGCACATAGTGCGTATTTAGCTTGATGTCAAAATTTCGAAGTCTAGCATAGCTAGGAGTTTTGGAAAACTTATGTCTCCACTAATACTCATTTGCTTAACAATCTATATGTTCCTATAATCCTCAATATTCTGTTTACACACAACTATACCCAATTCGTCAAACCACACTTATGAGTTCATTTACTTGCCATAATCATATGAGTTTAAGAACTTGTCCTAGTCAGACCTTTGGCGTCCATTCACTGAGGGGTTCATAAACATTTCATATAACTATGAGTCAAGAATGTCAAAAAAGTATGAGTTTTAAGAACTCGTACTTAACCTTATATCCTCTACCTATGACCTATCTATCTGTTATACACATGAGAAAGGAATCACCCTCTTAACATGCATATAGTAAATAGCGCGACACAAACATTTCAATGATTATCAATGACAGAAACTAAGTAGTTTTTACACTAAGTACAATTCCCTGCCCATACAAGGAATCATACAACTCAGCTGCCAACATGAATCCTCAATTGAATCCCCACCTAACACTAACCCCCTTTTCAATATGAATTTCATTTAACTCATATTCATAATCCTTCCCTGAATTTGTACCAATTCACACCACAATCTTGTTGTAAACTTTCCAATCATTAGATTGATTTTTTCCCTGCTATCACTTTATCAGATCACGGAGTGATCTCATCGTATATATTACGATTCATTTCTATGTCTTGATCATTTTGTTTTACGATCTCCTATCACTGTTCTTTTAGTCCTTTAGACTCGATCTATTCATCACTACTGTTCAACTTTATTATCAGAGTTAGGGAACTCTGTATCTTATAACTCACCGAGATTCGTTTTTGAATCTTACCGACCAACTAACTCTATGTGAGTTAGATCTTATCTTAATCACTGCAGTTATTAGTCTAAGGTATTACTTCCTAAGGTTCATAACCTACAGCTTTGATACCAACTGTGAGGGCCCCGAATCTGAGGTCCCGAATCACCGCGGATCCAGTTCGATCATTCTATACAACTATTACTATTTGCGGAAGATATAAACATAAATTGTTTATACAATACATTACACACTATTACTCAAGGTCGAGTAACCTTAACTTATACACCATTCACAAACTATCTAACATAATACATTATTAACAAACTATACTATTACAAATTAGCTGCACATTTTATCCCAAGCTGAACTTGGCATTATTCTTTTCCTGTATCCAAACGCATTCGCCTTATCTGCAATGTTTTATCACGATATAGCAAGGGTGAGAATGAAAGTTGCCCAACAAGTTTAAATTCAATAATATAATGATATATCATGATTGAAAGATTCTGAATAATAAGCTGGCTATAATTCAACAATATAATTGTGAACTAGCAGGAACAAATTTATGACTGAACAAGTATTATACATGAACAAATATATCTGAACCAACTGGTAATGAAGGTGATCGGCCTTTCATACCTGACTTATACATGTAATATATAAAGAGTACAATTCATGGCAACCAGCAATGATTAACCATAAGCTTATCCGAATAAAACACTCTTAGTAGAGTTAAGTAAAACAAACTTGCCTGAACCGTTGATTACCGCTACGCAATTTATATCGCTTTATCCGAAGACTTAATATTAGTAATATAGATCTCTAATATTAGAATAATATCATCACAATATAATACTATTATATATATAGATATACATGGAATAACCTAAACACATAACACATAACACATAATCCTATCAGTCTATAACACATATAAGACTCGGTATCAAATCAAACTATTACAAACCGAGTTGAACCCTTATTAACAAATCGACATCCCGATTTGGCCTAATCGGACAATTCATGAGTTTAAGTTCAATTAAACTCACTTAACAATTAACTTAAATTAATTTTAATATCAGTCGAAATATTTTTTAAAGTCTCGTAATAATTTTTAAATAATTATTACTATTTATCATGTATTTTCAATCATTAGAATTGTATTTAAATGAATTAAATACCACAATATTCCTTTATCATTAATATTTATTTATTATCAAATATTAATGAAATACATGTCATAATATTATAATATATTTATAATATATCAAAGTAATTTTAATACCTTAAAATCATTTAAATATGATTTTTAAACACCTAAATTCATTATCCGATAATTGCTATTAATATTAAATTATTAATATTTTCATGACAAAATATCAAAAGTTATATTTTATAACTTTAAATATTTTTATAACACTTAAATCATTTTTATATGATTTATAAAGCATTAATTCTATTTTTCCATAATTTATTTAATATATTTATTAAATAAACTAATTATCATTAATATTGATTAATTAATGAATTTCATCACAAAATATTAAAAGTCACTAAAATAACTTCAAATATTTTCTTTTACCATAATATTATTTTTCATGATTTTTCATGTATTAAAATCATTTTTAAATAATTTATTTAATATTATAAATTAAATAAATAAATACCAATTATATTCCAAAATATTAAATATTTATGAAATATACTTTAAATAATTAAAACTAATTTTTTAAATTTAAAATAATTTTTGAATTTATTATGTATTTTTAATATTTAAAAACCATTTTTTTCCTATTTATTTAATTAAAATTATTAATTTCCGAAAAGAAACGTCGCTAAAGAGCCCTATAGCGATAGTAATCTGTCGTCATATAGGTGTTCTTGGAAATGTTCTTGATCAAGCGCCTGTAAACTCATCGTCGATTAACGAAGGTGCCTACTTTGATTGGGTTCTTATTTCCAATCCATACATGTTCTTGGCTAACTAATGATTTTATATCGTAGTACTAATGTACTATTACATGATCCAACAAAAATATAGGTCATACAACATCACACTTAGCAGATCTGAGTCTTTAAAAACTCGACATCATCGTTCTTCATTTTCGGTTTTCCGTAAATGAAGAACGATTAAGGTGCTACTTTAGATCCTCAGTATCTTTTGAATACGTATTGTTTGTGTGACATAAAGGTTCATTCATGTAGAGTACATATCAAAGTACAATTCTATAACCTTAACTCAACTTAAAAACATCGAAAACGCAAGATCTGGACTGGTCAAACTAAGGGTCACGAACTGTTCTTGAAGATTCTGGGTTTTTCAGAATCTTCATCCAGCCAGTTGGTCAACGTGGTTTTGACCCGTATTATTTTTCATTTTACTAAGGTTCTGAGTAATATAAGGGCATATACGTGTAGTTCATATGTCCAGATACAACATCAAACTAACAACATGGGCAAAAAATGAAAATACTGCAAGATCAAAGGCCAAACAAAACTTGTCAGAAATTTTGGGAACATTCTGGGTAACCCAGAAACAGACTCGGTCAACGTACTTTAACCGCCTATAACTTTTGATCTACAGATGATCTGGACTTGATTCAAGTTCCAAATCAAAGACCATACAACATACTACAAGTACAAAAGCTTAAAACACAAAAACAGTTATCAGAGAAGAATCTAGAAGCTCTGACTTTCGGTTGTCAGGCGACTTTTCAATTTTTTTTCCCAGATTTGATAAATCTTATATTTCGAGTATTTAAATGATATTGATCTGAGTTTTGACAACCCAGATTATCAAATGGCACTCTAATATACAACTTTAAACAACAACTAACATCTAACAACATAAGATCAAAGGATTTCTAAATTTTAGGGTTCTTTACCTTTCTAGCTTGATCCTTGATTTCTGACTCTTGGATCTGTTCTTGGAATGATAACACCTAATCATGACTTAACTTCTCTCTCTCTCTCACTCTAGATTTCAAAATTGAAGATAGAGAATGGTCTTGGCAATAATGAAAAATAAAGTAAGTATTTTCTTACTTTAAATCTCTTATAATTAGATCCATTGAATCTAGTTGCTAGGTGACATTGTATTGACTGAGATTGCTAAGATTTTAGACACATGGGCTAATCCTTAGGCTTGATGACTCACAAGATTTGCCATATCTTTTGCTTAGGTTTTAAAAAAGGGTATTTTAGTCATTTTGCATAACATTTTAATGGCATTCTAGTAAATGGCCAAACCCTTAGGATTTAGGGTTTGGGTTTGGGTTTAGGGTTTGAACCCTTAGGGTTTAGGGTTTGGAACCTTAACTTTGCAAATTTAATTTCTAAGATTTCCAAATTAGGTTTTCCAAAAATAGAAAATTAATATTTCTAAATTATAATTAGGATTCTATAATTAAAATTTCTTAATCATAATTCAAACTTGCTAATTAGGATTAGTATTTTCTAATTAAAATTGCTAAATATGCAATTAGGGTCAAAATCACGGATTAGGGTTTACAACCCAAAAATTAGGGTTTCTAATATAAAACTAATTTTCTAATTTAGAAATTAGTTTTTCGTAATTAGATTAGGGTTTTCTAATTACTAAAAACTTGAAAGTTAGGATTAATATTTCCTAATTAACATTAAGATTATTTAATTAATACTTAGGTATTCCCTATTTATAAATTAGGGTTTCTTATCTCGAAATATAGGGTTTAAAAATATGAAATTAGGGTTTGCTAATTAATTAAGCTTTACCCAAATAAATCTTATAATTATTTACACTTTTGCCATTAAGATCCCAATTTAGGGTTTCATACTCTGAATTAGGGTTTTGGATTCTCAGAACGGAAATTAGGGTTTCCAGAACCGATTTTTAGGGTTTCTTATAATTCGCTAAGGTTTCCAAATCGAACGTTGACATTCTTAAAATATACTTTGGGTTTGTCACATATATCGTTTCTCTGGTAAACCCTTGACCCTTAACCTCATTCTGAATACATAAATGACCATATACACAGAACATAAACACGTAAACACTTAATCCTGAATATTTCACCTAAATTCTTCACAGAATTTGGAAATCCTCAAAATTCCATCTTAAAAATATCAAACGCATACACTAATTTTCTGTCTAGGTTCTAATTTTGAACCTTAAATAAATTAATAAATTTTTTAAAAATATTCAAAATTCTCGGGTTGTCACACTAACAATACTAAAATATTATACACTCGAATTTTTCTGCACACCTGTTACTGACATTGCAGGAGGGCAGATTCTTCTTTCAGAGATAACCCTGGAAGGCAGATCACATCCAGTCCGGATACTACCGGAAGTTCAGCCTCAACCCCGGAACACACACCAGGAATATCAAGTCCAACCTCGGAGATTACCCCGAGGCATGCAGCCCAATATGAAAATTCCAATCAAGAAGACCGATCCATCTCAAGATAACCCCGAGATATTCGGTCTCGGCCCCAACTTTGGGAATAAGGACTACCAACCTTGGAGATAACCCCGAGGAATGCAGTTAGGAGATAACCGAAAATTCTTGTTTGAAATGCAATCACTTTCTTGACCTCAAGACTCACACCGAGGCACTTCAAGACCTGACCCGGAGATAACAGGAAGACATACACACCTCGAGAGATGACATCGAGGACCTTCAACACTTACTCTGACGGTCCAATCTCGGAGATAACCTTGCAGAACGTCTCATGACTCATTTCAAACCGGTGATAACCCCGGTGAGGGGCAAAGTCGTCATCTTGCCACCTTGACGCCACATCACGTCGTCTCAACATTTCAATACATACAGTTCTACACAGCAATGTCCCACAAGAGTCAAGGATGTCCAATCCCGAGTGACTATTACGTATGATAACAGATAGAATTTGAAGCTTGAAGACCGGAGGGCATGGCCCCATCTTCCTGACTTCGTACAACCTCTAATCCCATGTCATTGCGTAACTCTCGACAACGGCAGTACGAAATAGGTCTTGCATACCTCAGTCGGATGCCCGAATTGCAATTTTGAAAGTTTGAGCGGACATTACAGTGCATGTGTGCACATACTTCGAGACGATGGGACCCGCGAAGCCCGGGGCAACCTATCCAGTCGCAGGTACACCTGCGGCTCCCCCCTCTATAAATAGAGGGCTTGGGGGCCATTTTAAATGAGAAAACGACGAGGAAGCTCTGTCAAATTTGCTTTGTATTCACCCTACACTGAGTGCTTTCTCATTTTAAACACTTGTGAGCTCACATATAGCTTCTTTTTGTACCGGCGGGAGCTGATTGTTCATCCCTTTAAATATATAGAAGTCTTCTTTGGCAACCCACTGTAAGCCTTCTCACACACTTTAAAACATTTCTCTTCATCTTTGCACACACTTTTCTTCACATTGAGAGTCGTGTTGCGTGTGTTTGCCCGGACTTCGGTCTGTGGTTTTATTTCAGTTTGTACATATATACTTATATATATATTTTTATATATGGACTAACATTATCGAGTTATGCCTCGATTGAGCCTGAACTTGATGCGGAGCGTTTATTTGCTTTTGTATATATATATATATATATATATATATATATATATATATATATATAATCATGTGTGTGAACTCATTCGATGAGCCTCGATTTTATATCCAGGCGTTTCATCGCTTTAATATATATATATATATATATATATATATATATATATTTATATATATCAACTGTTGCCGGACTTTTATTCGATGAGCACTGGATTTTACATCCAGTGCGCTTTTATCGCTTATATATATATATATATTTACATTCAGTCTTGCCTGGAGTTTACTTCGTGGCGGTTGATTGCCTTTACAGCTGTATTTACATTCAGTCCCGCCTGGAGTTTACTCCGTGGTGGTTGATTGCTTTTACAGCTTTATTTACATTTTTGATCCCCCGTGGAGGTGCTTCGTGGTGGCTGATTATGTCTGTATATACTCCATTCGTCCCATGATAAAAGTCCTTATTACTATTTTGGGTAGTCCCATATGTTAAATGTCAATTTTTCTTTAATAACCAAACTTTTACATGTGAGGGCCCCGAATCCGAGGTCCCGAATCACCGCGGATCTGGTTCGATCATTCTATCACTATTACTATTTACGGAAGATATAAACATAAATTGTTTATATAATACATTTACGCACTATTCCCCAAGGTCGAGTAACCTTAATTTATACACAATACATCACTTGTCTAATACATAACATTATCATCATACAATACTTATACAAATCTAATCACACACATTAACTTTACGCTGGAACTATTTTTAACCTTTCCTTGTATCCGAAGCATTCGCCTTAATCTGCAATGTTTTATCATGATATAGCAAGGGTGAGCATAAGGATTGCCCAACAAGTTAAAGTTCAATAATATAACGATATATCATGATTGAAAGAATCTGAATAATAAGCTGGCTATAATTCAACAATATAATTGTGAACTTGCAGGAATAAATTTATGACTGAACAAGTATTATACATGAACAAATATATCTGAACCAACTGGTAATGAAGGTGATCAGCCTTTCATACCTGACTAATACATGCAATATGTGCAGAGTACAATTCATGGCAACCATCAATGATTAACCATAAGCTTATTCGAATGAAACAACTCTTAGTAGAGTTAAGTAAAAACAAACTTGCCTGAACAGTTGATTACCGCTATGCAATTTATAACGCTTTATCCGAAGACCTAATATTAGTAATATAGATATCCAATATTAGAATAATATCATCACAATATAATACTATTATATATAT
Source organism: Panax quinquefolius (assembly GCA_020205615.1). Lineage (NCBI taxonomy): Eukaryota > Viridiplantae > Streptophyta > Magnoliopsida > Apiales > Araliaceae > Panax > Panax quinquefolius. The sequence continues at coordinate 37,872,070 of CM035170.1, forward strand.
ATATACATGAAATAACCTAACACACATAACACATAACCCTATCAGTCTACAATACACATAAGACTCAGTATCAAGTCAAACTATTGCGATCGAGTTGAACTTTATTATTAAAAATAACATCCCTGATTACAGTGGAATAAATCTCGAGTTTAAGTTCAATTAAACTCGCAATCAAACACTTAACCATTATCTACAATAATTTATTAACAAATAAAAAATATTTTTCAAGTCTCATAATGATTTTTAAATAATTATTATAATTTATCTTAATTTTTCAATCATTAATATCGTATTTATATTAATTAAATACCTCAATATTCTATTTTCATTAATATCTATTTTTATCAAATTTTAATGAAATACATGCCATAATATTATAATATATTTATAATATCACAAAGTATTTTTAATACTTTAAAATCACCTTTAAATGATTTTTAAACAATTAAATTCTTTATTCGATAATTGCTTTTAATATTAAAATATTAATATTTTCATGACAAAATATCAAAAGTTATATTTTACAACTTCAAATATTTTTATAATACTTAAATTATTTTTATATAATTTTAAATCATAAATTCTATTTTTTCATATTTTATTTAATATAGTTATTAAATAAATTAAATATCATTAATATTGATTAATTAATGAAATTCATCACAAAATATTAAAAGTCACTTTGAAAATATCTTTAAATATTTTTTTGTACCATAATATTATTTTTCATGATTTTTCATGTATTAAAAATCATTTTTAAATAATTTATTTAATATTATAATTAAATAAAATAAATACCATTTATATTCAAAAAATATAAAATATTTATGAAATATACTCTAAATAATTAAAAACTATTTTTTAGAATTTAAAATAATTTTTCAGAATTTATTTAGTATTTTTAATAATTAAAAACCATTTTTATCTATTTTTAAATAATTTCTGAAAAAATTAGAAATTAAATAAATAGTAACCGTCGCTAAAGGGCCCTATAGCGACAGACCCATCGCTATAGGTGTTCTTTGGTCGTTCGTGAGCACCTTGAGATCTTCATAAAGCGATTAAGGTACAACGTCAATTGACATTTGATTAAAGATTATAAGGTTTCTGGGCTAACTAATGTTTATAGATCGTAGTACTAATGTAATATTACATGTTCCAACAACTAAATAGGTCATACAACATCACACTTGGAAGATCTGGTCTCCGAAACATACTGTCAGACCATGCTTGGTTTTTTGGGTAACCCAGAAACCCAAGGCAGTTCGAGTGTCTCATTTTGCGCTCAATTATCTAAGGGTTCTGGTCATTAGTTTAGTGATTTTATGGTTTCGGTCTATAGTCCTTATGTCAGTGAACATTTACATTACAACAAATCAGTTCAAGAACATATAAATCATTAGATACAGATCGGTTAAAGCTTGTCAGGAATGACGTTCATCTGGTTTCTGGAAATTCTAGAAACTGAACAATATGACCGAGTGACTTGGTTTGACCACTGACTACATTTGATATTGTGATGTTTTGAAAGGTCTAAGAACATGGATCTATAGTCCATACAACACACTACAATTTTGTTACAACCACATGAACATATCACCTACATTTTGACAGATAAAGACCTTAGAAAAGCTTGTTAGGCATGGTTTTACACTTTCTGGGTTACCCAAAAAGTGCATAGTCATGCTTGGTCAACCATCTTTGACCTTGAATATCTTTAGATCTGTAAATGGAATAGCTTTGATTCCACTTCGGATCAAAGACC